>CM062392.1:13431785-13736229 GCA_031304145.1 Cardiospermum halicacabum
AAATCAGGTGTATCTTTTATTTTACCGTTATATCACTATCTTTTGCACATCCGTTATAACAGATAGATATATGAATAATTAAAAATATTTATTTATTTTTTACTTTTCAAATATAAATATATTAAATAAAAATTTAAATATATTTGAGTATAAATAATTGTTAATAAAATAATATAGTTTAAATAATGTAGAATGTTTTTTTTAAATAACAGCGGTAAAATACATTTAAATTTGATAATTTAAACATGTATGAATTTCTAACCTAAAAAAAGGTTTAATAATTAAATATGAGATCAATTTACAAGTTTTTCATTAATTCAATTTACTAATTTATTATAATAAATTTATTTAATAATTAGTTAATCAAATTAATTATTCCAATGAATAATCTAATTGTCAAAGAGACTAATCAATTCAAACCTTAACATTCTAAAATCTTCCGCCTACAGCAGATGCAATACAGCATAATTATACCATACAGCATAATTATACCACTAATTATTTAATTTCCTCCTATATTTTACCTTTGATTAAAAGTATTTAGTTCTGCTTTCATAAAAATTAATGTTTACAGACACTAATGAATTAATACTTAATAAAAAATATCTTTAAAACTTATTTATTGATCCATGGTTTAAATTTAAATCATAAATTCATGACCTTATTATTATAATTTTTTTTTAAAGTGTGAAATATATATATATATATATATATATTATAAAATAAAAATTATTTTTTTATGACATAGGAAAAAGTTAATATGTATCGGTAGATATTTTTGTTAGAATTGTGACGAGAATTCGGGTATATTTCGGTATCCATAATTGGTTTGTAATTAGGAAAAGACTCGAAAACTATTTTGGAAGCGTCATATTTGATTAGGAATGGTATTTCCTAAAGTAGATTCTAATTAGGAAATAGATATTTGAGAATCCTAAATAGGAAAAAAATTTCTTAATGGTTTAGGATTACTTTGTGGCTAAGTAATCTAATGCTATAAATATGGTGCTTGTATCTATTATAAGATATCTTGAGAGAACAATGTAGATCTAATTGGTTAGGTTTGGGAGGTGCCTCATGGAAGCCTGGGAACCATGGAGACCATGGATCTTGAGTTCTAGGATCGAGTCTTGTTATCCTGTGAGAGCCATATGGGGAGAACTTGTATGTGAGACTATGACCAATGTAATTGGATTGGGGAGTGAGAGAGTGATATTCTTGTTGTTACTTTTGTTTTATTGTTACATAGTGAATTACTCTCTCGTCTTCCTAACGGCCGTGGTTTTTTCCCGCTTTGGCTTTCCACGTTAAAACCTTATATCTTATTTTCTATCTCTATTTCTTGTTTTGTGTATGTTGTTTTACTTTGTGGTTATCAATACTCGTCTCCGCTGTAATGGATCACCGATTTGTTCAACAAGTGGTATCAGAGCTAGCCGTGTTTTCAAACAACTGGTATCAGAGCCCTTGGTTCGTGAGTTAGTGTTGGTGTGGTCCGTGAGTTTTGGTTTGGTCAAAGTAAACATGGGTTTAGGTAAGATGAAAGTGAAAAGTTTCAAAGGATGAGTAAGTCTCCCGGAGTCTCTAAAAGTTCTGAAAAAAAAATCGGTTTCTCTTATCGAGTTTGGAGCTGGCTGCATGAGAAAAAAAAGTCAATGCTTAAAAAAATCCGCAAGTGATGCCAAGATCTAGTCTGCGTTGGTCATAGAGATCAAAAAAGTTTCAGCGATAGTTCTCGAGCGAAGGCGGTGGTGTTCTACGACATGTATGATTGTGGCGGTAAGGTAGCTTTTAGACTTTTGTGTTTCTCTGTTAACGCAAGTAAAGATCAAAAGATGTTGTCAAAGATTCAAGTCTGGTCAAATAGTCAAAATAAATTTGAGGGTTTGACTAGCGGTATTTTAGGATCTTTGTGGGCTGAGAATTTTGATTAATTGGCTGGTAAACTCGAATAAGGAAGGACTGAGAGGAGCGGTTCGGCAAAGGCTCTGACTATACACTGGGATGTGTCCTTATGACATATTTTGAATCACCAAGATTGTCATGATAAAGGATGGAATAATTCTAGAGTGTCCACAATTGCACGGGCATCTGATCAGCATAGATGTGGGTGTGGTGGAAAGTATGTCGATGGCTGAGGAGTTTTCTGAAAGCTGATGAAGGAAGCTGCACCATGGTTTTATTCAGTAAGTGTTTCGACATGTGCCGAGAAAAGAAAATCTTGGGTTAATGGTTCTTGAGTGGTTTGTCTTGGGATGGATCGTACCTGAGTGGGTATACCTTCATGGTGGGGTATGATGACTCTATTTTTAGTTGTGGTCGTCGGAAAGGGATAAAGAGAATTCTCGTCAAGGGATGGTTTGTTAGGATTGTGACGAGAATTTGGGTATATTTTGGTATCCATAATTGGTTTGTAAATAGGAAAAGACTCGAAAACTATTTTGGAAGTGTCATATTTGATTAGGAATGGTATTTCTTAAAGTGGATTCTAATTAGGAAATAGATCTTTGAGAATCCTATATAGGATAAGATTTTCTTAATGGTTTAGGATTACTTTGTGACTAAGTAATCTAACGCTATAAATATGGTGCTTGTATCTATTATTAGATATCCTGAGAGAACAATGTGTATCTAGTTGGTTAGGTTTGAGAGGTGCCCCATGAGAGCCTAAAACCATGGAGACCATGGAGATCTTGAGTTCTAGGACAGAGTCTTGTTATCCTATGAGAGTCATATGGGGAGAACTTGTATGTGAGACTGTGACCAATGTAATTGGACCGGGGAGTGAGAGAGTGATATTCTGGTTGTAACTATTACTTTATTGTTATATAGTGAATTAGTCTCTCGTCGTCCTGACGGCCGTGGTGTTTTCCCGCTTTAGGTTTCCACGTAAAAACCTTATGTCTTATTTTCTATTTCTATTTATTGCCTTGTGTATGTTGTTTTACTTTGTGGTTATCAATACTAGTCTCTGCTACAATGGATCACCGATTTGTTCAACAAGTGGTATCAAAATTAGTCATATTTTCTTAATAATTTGATGGTTAAGATTTGTATAATTTTTCCTCGCATTATGAAATTAAATATTCTATACTTTTAATCTAATAATCTATATCAATTTTAATATTCGTTTAAATGTATATCACATTTAACCATGCAAAGTTAAAATATAAAGTTTTCAATTAGTCAAATATAACATGATTTTGTGAAATTTTTAATAGTAGAAATATGAGTTTTTAAAATATTAAAATTTGCTTGTTGTGTATTAATAAAAAATGATAATTTTATACCTTATTGTTTAAATTATTTTTTAAATTTTAAATACATATGATATTTATTAAAATAACAAAATAATATATATTAATGTAATGATAATTACACTTATCATATTAATAGTTTGCATAATCCAAAATATCAAATATAGCCTTACTCTATACTTTGTCATATTTTTATTCCACTTATGGTAGGGGTTGACCTACGAAGGCGGTCAACTCTAAAAAAAAATTGAAATCATTTCTTTTAGGGTTTCAATTGAGATTGATATCGAACTACGGAACCTATCATCATCACATCTTGCTTGTCCATTCCAAAATCCAATCGAATTTAACTTTACTTCTTCTTCACGCTTTTCATCTCATCCATATCAAAGAACTCGATCGATCTACTTCGATCTACTGGTGTTGTTGGTGAGTGTTTTTAATTTCATTGTATGGTGTTGAACCTTTGTTCTCTTCTTTCACCATTTAGAAGTCGTATCCGTATTTGAAAATTCATAATATAGTCGAGAGAATTTGATTCTTGAGTTTCAATGTAATATGATTTGCATAATGTATTATGCACCTGTGTAGGTTGAGGATCTCTTCCTGGATTTGTGGTGGTTTCATTGTAAGTTTGATGGATATGGGTAGAGTATTTATCCGCAGGTATTGATTTACCTATAGATATGTCCATTTATCCATATAAATTTTTTAATTAAAAATAAAATTCAAATAAATTTTTTAATATCCATCAAAATAATCTTTTAATAATCTAACGGTAAATGAAATAATGCCAACACAATTTAATTCAATACCTTCTTAAAAAAATTAAATAACCAAACAAGAATATAATATAATATATGTGTAATTAAATCCAACTTGTTATCAAAAGTAAAATCAATCTCGCAAATTATATTGGTACTAAACAATTCCAACATTTATGCACTTGTACAAAACAAATCTCTTAACAAGTGCATCACATGCTTTCATCAAAGTCGAAACCACTTTCATTCCTGCAAATAAAATAGATAAATTATATTCATATATTTAACAAGTTATGCATAACCTTAATATCAGTAATGAAATTCACAACATATTTCTACATCATATTCTTCTACGTGGAATATTAATTTCTTTTTATTATTTTCATCTATTGAAAAAATAATAATAAAATTCATATATATGTATAGGGAAAATTATAATTAGGTTAAACAATAGAATAGAAAAAAAAAAAAAAAGTAAAACCTAATTACTGATTAACTTTATTTTTATTTTTAATATATTTAATTAGTTAAACAGGAAACTGGATTTGGGTAGATTATTTTTCTTTACATATGTCTGTATCCAAATCCATTACGGATATGAATTTTTCACTCATATCCACCCACTAATTTAAATGGATCTATCCATACCCGCCCATCATGTGTGGATACCCGTAGGTGCACAGGTACACGGATAAATTGTCATCCCTATGTAATGGTTGCGTTGTTGATGTTTTAATTTTCTTATTTAAGTTGATTCTTATATTACTCATTTGTTGGTCAATTGCAATATTTGAGAAAAATTTTTTTTGGTAGATTGTTTTGTTGAATTATAAACTTCTATGATGGTTTTATTATTAATATTTTGATTCTTTCTTTTAAGTTGATTCTTATATCATCAATGTGAATTAGGTAGGTATATTTTATTCATAAGTATTTAATTATGAGAAAATAAGATTATATATTATTAATGTAGCTGTATATTATGATATTATAATATAAATTTTCTATAAATACAAATGACATGTGTACTTTTTTACTGTTTAGAGTGAAACGTCTAAAACTGCCTATGCAAGCCTAACTGCCTAAACGCTAGGCATCAGGTGACCGTCTAAGACTGTCTGGCGCCTTTTAAAATTTTGGACGAAAGTGATAATAAACTAAGAGTGTGATGGATAAGTATATGAATAATTAAAACTATATTTTCTAAATTTGAAAATTAAAATATATGTATAAAAATTTAATAGAATATATTTGATTACAAATAACTAATAATAAAATAAATATAGTTCAAATTAAGTGGAATTATGGGAAAAAAAAATTAACTTTTACATTAATTTACCAGCTTGATGAGTAATTAAATTGGCTAATTTATTATAATAGATTTATCTAATAATTAGTTAGTTAAATTAATTTATTTGGATCAATAAATTAATATTCAAAACGCTAATCAATTTAACTTTCTGAAATCTCCCATCTACATCGGATGGAAACCAGCATATTTAAACTGCCATTCATTTAATTTCCTCCCACATATTACTTTCAATTAGAAAAACAGGGTACTGTTTTAATAAAAGTTAATGTTCGTAAACACAAACATATCCATGTTTTAATAATGCTAGTGTAAAAAAAGTTTAATTATATAATAAATTTATTTATTGATTAATTGTTCAAGTTTAAATATTCATAACCTTATCTAATAAAAAAATAAGAAAAATGGGAAACAAGATAAGTGTAAAAGTTATAAATGGTTTTATGAAATAAGAAAATCATTTCGTGACAAAGTGCATATTGTTAAATCTTTACTTGATAGTTTAAATTTATATATATATATATATATATATATATATATTCTCCTTTTAATAACTATTTTATATAAAAAAATAAATTTATAAAATTATTTATAAAATTATCAATTAATCAAATTTAGTCTCAAAATTTAAAAATTTTCATGGTAGAAAATTATGAGTTCATTTAAAATATTAAAATTTTGATGTATATTAATAAAAAATTACAATTTTTTGCCATATTTTTTAAATTAATATTTTAAATTTAAATATCATTTGATTTTTGTTAAAATAAAAAATAATATATAATTAATATAATAATGATTAAACCTATCATATTAATAGTTTGCATCATCCTACTATTAAATATAGTCTTATTACTATTTTATCATATCTTTATTCTATTCTTTTGTTACATTTTCATTCTACTCAATTAACTCTTTGATTTTATAGAAATTAATGTATTTAGGCTATTGTTGGTTCACCAGTTAGTTAGTGTTAGCCTGCATAGCATAAGTACTTATAATATCAAGATACATTGGATAACTCATTTTATTACTGTTTTGTTATAATAATAATAATAATAATAATAATAATAATAATAATAATAATAATAATAATAATAATAATAATAATAATAATAATAATGTAGTAACTTATTCTATTTTATCCAATTTTTAATATAAGTTGTATATGGTATGATTTTTAAAAATATTGGTATTGGATATAATGAGTTGATTTTGTCTCCAATAATTTTATTATTTACATATTTTTCTAGAACAAATTGGTAATGCATTGTATATTAAAATAATAAAAATTAAATATATCTTTACTATATCTTTATTTTATTACTCAAACTCAATATTGAAATATAATATTTAAATTATAAATTCTTTTTCTATATGTTTTCTAATAACTATACTTTTCACATATACTTTTTAAAATTAAATTCATCCGTCGCATATAAAAAAAATTTCATTTCTAACTCAAATTCAAATTTTTAATATTTTATGTACACAACTCTCCTTTAATTCACATTTAATTGATTGAAACTCAAATTTCATGCATTCCTTTAAAAAAATATATGTACATGGATGAGTCATAAAAAAGATACAATATTTAGACAATATTTTATTTTATTTGCAGTTATATAAAAATTAAAGAGGATAAATTCAATTTTAGTTTCAATATATTATATAAATAGACAATTCTAACCATGGTGAGATTAAAAAAAATTAGATTTAGGGTTTGAAAAAAAATTAAAATTTAAATGGAAAAAATAAAAAGGATGTCATCATTAAAAAGACACCAACAACAAAAAATATGAGATTTGAAAAAATTATTTTATGAAATAAAGGATTACGTATAAAGTAAACTCAATATTAAGGATGAGTTTATTACCCACCAAATTTTCTTAAAATAATAATTCACGTATATAATTATATTGGCAATAAATTTTTAAGAAAATTACCGAATGTTGTATTAATTAAATATTATATCATTTAATATATTCATAGGTATAACTATCAAAATAAACTATGCCTAAAATATTATATAGTATGATATATATCATTAGAATAATACCGATATATTTGATAATATAATAGTAATATATATATATATATATATATATATATCATCTATAAAAGTATTTAATTCTTCTAATATCCTAATTTCTCATCATTTTCTTTTACTATATTTATAATTAAAAAAACCTATAAATACTTAGCATTTTTAAAAATGTATATGTGATTTTTTTATGGAGTTAAATTCTTCAAAATTAAATTATCCTACTAATACTGTAGATAACAATAAAATAAAGATAGATCCATACAGAATGGTATATCAATTCAATTTTCATAAATGGATTTTTTTTCAAGGTTAGAAAAAGTTTAAATATACAATTACAGGCCTACTTTGAAAAATTTGTAAAATTAAACTTTTAAAAGTTTGAATTTCACTCACTAGACCATTTCAGACTGAGTGTAGTTTACAAAACCTGTGAAAAGTGCGATTTTAGAGATATTTTGGAAAATTAGGCTATGGAGTGAAAAAGAAACTTTTTAAAACTTATTTTTACAAATTTTAAAAATACGTATGTAATTTATTTTGAAGTTTAAAAGACCCATTTAAAAGAATTATCACTTTTATAAATCACCCGTTTGAAAGGTAATTAAAAATGAAAATTTTGAAATTGACTTCTAATTGACAAAAAAAAAAAAAAAAAACTACAAAGGAGTTAATTAATTGATAAAATAAATCAAACAAAGCCAATTTAACCCATTATTGTGTTAATCACTAAAACTTTTATATATATATATATATATATGTATATATATGTATATATATATATATGGAAAATTATATAAAATAAATCAAATAAAGTTTAAAAATTCAAATCTAAACCAATAGAAGTTTATTTCTATTTTTGAGCCACTCAAACTTTGATTTTCAAAAATAGACCATCACATATATGAAGGTCCTCTTCACAGACCACCTTCACACCTTCACAGATCAGTGTAAAAGATCTTCACATAAGGATAAAATGGTCAATTTGGTTCATTTTTTAAAAGTGAAAGTTTGAAAGATTATTTTTGTAAAATTTTAAAAGTTGGGCTATATGATGTAAATAAAAGTTATAAAATAACAAAAATGAAAATAACCTATATATATATATATAATATTGATTTAGAAACCACAGTTATGGTTATTAATGAACCCCCTAACGATCTAATATTCCCTAGCTATTAGACGGACCGAACAAACACCTTCTAATTAACACCTAAATTATTAGTAGTCTCAAAAGAGTCTGATAGATTTATCGTCAGTTGCATTAATATTTAAGAAGACCTATGGTAATAGCTAACAAATTAACAAGCACATTCATTAACTTATGATCACAAAATCACACAACACCTATTTGCAACATAGGTCAATTTAATTAAATGATTACGTATCTAATTTTACTTACTAACAATACAAACCTAATTGATTGATTGATCAGAATCAATCAATGAATTAAATAAATAACATGTGAAAATTCTTATGGATCTATTAAACTTTAAAATATAATTAGAGGTATGTTTTTAAAAATATACAAAAACAAATTTTTATAAGTTTGGTTTTTATTCTATAAGCCGAGTTTCCCAAAATACCCCTGAATTTTTACAATTCACAGATTCTGTGAATTAAGCTCACAGTCTGTAAACTTTGTCACAATCTGTGAATGACCTATGCAGTAAAAATCAAATATTAGTTTTATAACTTTTCAAAATAGATTTATAATTGTATATTAAACTTTTTATGGCCTATAAAAAAAATTTCTCCACAATACATTCAGCCTAAACTAAGTGTGTGTTCGGCGTTAGTTGTTTTATTAGCATTTAGCGGTTTGAACAGCGATCTAAACAGTATTTGTAAAAAATAGGTGTTCGGCAATTGCTTTTCAAAATAGCGTTTAGCGGGTCACATAGCAATCTGACGAACGCCGTTCAACATAGCTTTCTCCCTCAACCGTTATATTTAAAATATCAAAATATCCTTTTGTTTTCCATTAATAAATAGAGTCAAATAATTACATCAATATTTTTTGTAATTTTATATCTAACCGCTATTTTAAACAGCTATAACTATCACCGAACGGTTATTACAACCACTATTTTGACTGTTATTCTAATCGCTATTTCAAACCGTTATTTCAAACCGCTAACCACTAAAACTATTCAAACCGCTATTTTAACCGTTAATTCTAACCACTTACACCGAACATAGCCTTAATAATTGCATTGAAATCATGAATATTGACATATATAAACAATATAACACACTTATCAGAACATATATATATATATATAATTGATGTAATCTCCTTTATTGATTTAGTGTCATAGTTACAAATTGTACATATATAAATGAAGCAAAATAGAGAGAATCAAAAACTTAAATCAAAGTAGAGTAAAAATAAAATAGAAACCTACCGATTAAGAAAATCAATATATACTATTGAAAACTAGACGCAAAAGACGTGGGAAGTAATATCAATCTAAACTAAGAGCGTTCAAACAAATGTGGGAAGTAATATATCTATCTAAAAATCTAAACTATGAGCATTCA
This sequence comes from Cardiospermum halicacabum, assembly GCA_031304145.1. NCBI lineage: Eukaryota > Viridiplantae > Streptophyta > Magnoliopsida > Sapindales > Sapindaceae > Cardiospermum > Cardiospermum halicacabum. The sequence goes on from CM062392.1 coordinate 13,441,704, forward strand.
ATATGGGAGACTTAATCTTTACTTTTTGTCATAAGTTTCACTTTATTTCCCTGATGATACAGGGTTAATTTCAAAAACCACCCAATTTTTGAAACATTTTACTTCTGACACCTGATTTCGTAAATTAATAACAAACCATCCCGAAAACCATTCAAAATCAAAACCACTGTGGTTTGGTGAGTTATGAATGGTTTGTGTTTTTTTTTTTTTTGTAGTTTTTGTATTTTTTGGTGGTTTTACTAATTATTTAAATTCAACAATTATTAAATTTTTTGTTTAATAATTTAACTAAAATTTAAATATTTTTAAAATAACTTAGATATTTTTTATTTAAAAAAATTTAAAGTTATATTAAACTTAATAAATTATTATACAGTTTAGTACCTTTTAAATGTTTGGTTTAATAATTTTTAATAGTTTTAGTTTTAATTTTTATTTTTAAAATTTACTAAATTTAAAAAAAAATATTGTGTAGATTTAATAATTTTTAAATATTTGGTTAAATAATTTTTTAAAAATTTTTGTTTAAATTTGTATTTTTTTAATTATTAAAATCTCCCGCAAGAGATTATTTAATTATAGGTATATTTGAAATTTTATTAATTTTTTTAATATTATTATTGTATTATAATTTCATAGGTTCTTAAAAATAAATATCAATAAATAAAAATATTTAAATTGAAAAATAATTAAAATTTTTTTATATATTTAATAGTTATTTTATTTTTGAAAAATAAATATAAAAATAAAAATCAATTTGTTATTAAAAACTATTTAAATTAGATCATTTTTGCTTGTATGTATAAAATTTAAAATTAAAGGTTGAAAATAAAAATTATTAAAATTATTCATCTAATTAAATAAAAGAATTAAAATTTATAAAATTATTGATACTAGTTGTAGTTTAGTAAAAATAAAAATTAGAAATTAAATCTATAAATTACTAAAATTAATGAATTAAAAATTAAAAATTTATAAAACTATAAAAAAAATTATTTAATAAAATATTTAAATTTACTAAAATTACCAAACCAAAAATTGAAAAATTAAATAATTAGCAAAACCACTCAAAATTACAAAAACCACAAAAAAAAAAAAAGAAGAAACTACCCACACTAGTAATTTTGATTTTAAGTAATTTAGTGGGTAGTTTGTTATAAGTTTGCAAAATAAAGTGTTAGAAGTAAAATATTTCAAAAATTGAATTTTTTTAAATTAATCCTTTATAAATAATCCTGAAAAGTCTTCAAAATTACAACATCAATTCTACCTATAAAAATAACAATATAAATTGAATTAATATCAAATGTTCAAATAAATTCAGAAATAGAATAAAAATAATACACAAATGTTAGATATTAGGTATTTAATTAATTCCATTAATTTAATGACCACGTTTTATTGTTGTCTCTATACTGAAGTGAGAATTGACTTTGCTAATTGGTTTAACCTAGATTTGTATGAAATTTTGTAGCATAAGTGGCTCAATCATACAATTTCAAATGTATGATTTTTTTAGGACTTTTCATTTGTACCGAGAAACATTCACTTCTCCACTTCATGATTTGCTTTTTTATCATATTTTTAAGCATTCAATTTGTTGATTTGGTATATTTATCATATCATATAACGTCCATCCAGGCCATTTATGATTCAAATGGAGATTAATTCCGACTATTTAATTTCTTTCCCTATTTTATCTTAAAAATAAAATACATTATTTTTTTTAATATAAAATTACAAAAAACAATAAATTTATATAATATTAACATAAAAAATCATCATTAAAATTTAAATGATAATTTTATTTATAGGTAAATAGATTAAATTTAAATAATTAAATCATGATCTTATCTACCAGGTGTGAAATAATTTTTTATTATGTAATTATTTATTTATTTTGATATTATTAATAAGAATGTAACAAACTAATTAAAATGAGTTAAAATGGTTGGTAATTCAAAAAAAATATTATTTTTATATGTTGATTCTATAGGCATATTAATAAGATCAGCAAACATAAATACAGCGGAAATAATATTAGAACAATTACGGTCAATCGGTCGAAGTCGAATCTCTTGGAAACAATTTACTATCCACTAGTTAAGAATCCCAATCGATCATCTCTAATGCGAACTTCAAAGCCTTCTCTTCACGTCTTGGAAACCTCTCAAAAGTTTTACTTCACAAACATTGTTTGTGTTTCACGTTTTGGAATGCTTTGGGATGATTGGATGAGTGGAAAGGAGGACTATATTTATAGCAGTATATAACTAGTTCACTTGAACTAAAACTGATTTGAATTCAAATAATTGAATTATTATAAGATATCATCTTACCTATCAATTACTTAATGGACAAGTAAGAGACTTGGGTTGGGCCTATATTGGGTGGACTAATCACCTAGACCCTATGGTCCTAAGCCCACTTCAATATAAGGCTTGAATCGGTCCATTAGTAGCCCCAAGTCCTACATTCTCCCACTCACACAAGAGAGGCACAACCCGCTAAGGACCGTCATGACTTAAACAGAGAAAACACACATCGTTCAATCAATTGGTTTTATACGACAAATAACTGGTGTGACCAAATGAACCAGCTTCTTCAATAAAGAATAATGATCTCGAAATTCATTTCTTATCTCAGACTACTATGATTTGAATTCACTTCACACATGTTTGGTCTTACATGAACCAATGTTCTGAAAACTTTGAAGTACTTCTAATCACAACTGTTTTTCCAAGAACCACAGCCCGCTAGCGTGTGATTTAAATAGTATGAAAACAATCAGAGTCTTCCAATTCGCTCCTGTCCCAAAAGTCGATGAAAGTAACCGACATCACAGTCATGTCACATAGGTCGAATTTACTGTAGCCATAGAAAGACACGCTAATGACACAGTCATTACCCCAACACTTCGAATACAAGAGAGATTGTACTAAGGATAAATAATATGAGACTTTACACGATAAGGAGTAGGGACAATATCTCAAACTTATCTCCCATAGGGTCAACTTTAACTCGCACGGTATAAAAGCATGCGCGAGAATGAACTTTGCCACTACATTGGGCGCATATGTCTATTATAATAGTTCATTGTTCGGACGATAGCACAAAGCTATTCCTCAGACTTGATCACTCCCACTTTCCAAGTGCGATGACACAAAAGTCTAGTCCGGCTGGTCACGTCTCATGATTGTGGTTCTCATTATAATGACAAACCCCCTCCTTGGTAGAACCATAGGAAGAAGCTTGACGCTACACATAATGCAGTAACTAAAACCTGTAAAAGTTTATAATCCAAAATACCATTACAGTAAAAATGAACCTGAATCATTTCATTATTAAAGGCCAGTAAAAATTCTAATATCTCATCCAATAAATAGAAAAGAAACCAAGGCTGTGTTCGGCATCAGCGTTTAGCGGTTTGGACAGCGATCGAGATAGCGGTTTGGAAATTTTAATGTTCGGCTTTAGCGGTTGAATATAGCTATTAGTGGTCTGGACAGCGGTTTCCAGAACGCTATATGAAACAACATTTGTTAAAACGCTATTAATTAATTTCCACTTATATCCTCCTTCAAATTTTAATGAAAAACTTTTTTATTTATAATTTTCCATATTATTGATATTCTATTTAAATGACATTAATGGTTGACAACATATTTTTAGTTATATCCTTAACATTTTAGTAATATTATTTTTATTTATATTTTTACCATTTTAGTGATATTTTATTTAAATAATATAAGTTATTATATTCAAAATTAATTATTATGATCAAAATATTTTATAATCGATATATTTAATCTATATTATACCAATAAAAATAAAAATAAATAATTAAATAATTATGAATAAAATTATATAGAATTATATTTTTATAAATTTGAAAATTTTGATATAACTATATTAAATAAAATTTAGTGTAGCAAATATAATTTTAAATAAAATAATATCCTTTTTAGTCTTTTTACCTCCAACCGCTATTTAAAACCGCTACCGCTATTACCAAATAGCCATTTGAACCGCTATTATAACCGCTACAGATTGCTATCTTAAACAGCTAACCGCTACAGCTATTCTAACCGCTATTTAAACAGATCGCTATCTTAAACAGCTAACCGCTGACGCTGAACACAGCCCAAAAGTGTAATCCCAAATGAAAGATCCAATGTTCAGACAAACTAATACAAATCCCAAATAACCTAATATCATAGTTCACTAAATGATATAAGTAGTAAAATAAACATGCTGATAAAATGCCGTGATCTAAGTATGAACCTGCGCCTATCCGATCGGACTATACCTACACTCAACCTGAGATTTTATCCCAGATTACAGAATAGAAAGAAATAGGAAGAAAGATAGCGTTAGACTATGGACTAGTCTAAGTTAGCGTTCATGTTCCAAACATATACATACAAAATGTCCTAAACTCGGCTCTAGATATGGGAGCACACAATGCAAGTCTCTAAGAATTCCCTAGAATCCGCTATAACATAGAACAGTCCAAACAAGCCTATCAAATAGCCAAATTATCAATTATCTTCATTAATCCACAATCAATAAACCATTTCAATATTAATTCAGTTTATGTCGCGAATTGTATGTCATGAAGGCTTTATGTCGCGAAGTGTATGTTGAGAAAGATGTCTGTCGCAAAAGATTTTTGTTGCGAAGGGTTTGTCGCGAAGGATTTCTATCGCGAAGGGTTTGTCACGAAGGTTGTCTGCCGCAAAGGGTTTCTGTCGCGAAGTATTTATGTTGGGAATTCATGTTCAGTTGAATTTTACTCCTTTGCCAAGTTTCAGTTTTAACCTTTAAAATTTATCTAAACAACACCCGAACTCATCTAATTACGTGTCCACTTCATTAGATTCAATTCAAACATGTACAAACAATATATTACTAGTCCATTAAAAATCCAATTCATCACCACGGTAACCAACCAGCAGCACAAACCGAACACACAGTCCAGACTTATCACAAAAGAATTAAATTCTAGTTTAACAGAATAATGCCCTAGTAACTAGCAGTAGAAAATGGAATACATATATCAATACGGTAATAGTGTTGGCCGAAGCCCAGTAACAGTAATTCAGTATGGCCGAAGTCGAACAGTTTTGTATCAAGAATGACATTTCAAGTCGTTAAGTTCAGTGTGAGAATCTGCTATTCCTAGGTATGCCGTAGATTTTACCGGAAGCTGTCTTACGGGCATTTATTCTAGATTTAATTAATAATTAATAGTTCAGTTTACCAATTCTAGTATGTTCACCAATTATTCTATCAGTTCCAAACATACAAAGCAATATACACAATTCAGTTAAGCAACAACGGGGATAGTTTTGGGTAAGGTTCAACAAATACTTAATCACGACACATGTAACATACATAAAGTAGTACAACAACCATATTTCGGACTAAAAATGAATGCTAACCTAGAACGATATGTAACACTAGTAAATAGACGACTACTCCTTTGCACGAGCAGTTCCTTCTTCTGGACCTTCTGCAGAATGTAAACCAGAACAGTATTAAATCACGAAACTCGAAATTCACTACTGAATCCCTACTAAGACAGTTTTATTCCTAACTGAATCAGACAGTCCTAGATTAAACATCAAACTTCTACAAACAACGACGCTTACCGCAATAACCGAATAAGGGCACGATCGCACGCTGCAAACCTAAAGCCAAACCTGACCTTGACCTACACTATCCAAGACTCTAGTCGCGGTCCTAATGGATAAGACTTCGATAGGGAACAACTATATAGGATTTCAGAATATTCGTCAGATAAGAACCCGAATCAATATCGAGACTGAGACTTTGAAAGACGAAACTTACCGAAACGGAGCTGAAGCAGAAATCAAAACGACCGCTCACTCTAAAAATCTCCACTCTCAAATGCTCTCAATCCGAACAGAAACTCTCAGACACAAATGGAGAAAATATGACATCTAGAGTTTCTAATAGACTTTATATGGTAGATAATAATAGAACACCCCCTCTAAACTCGAGAATTTACAATTTTAATTCTAGACTCTCAGAATATCACCCTGATATCCTATTAAAATTGAATCAAAACGTCCCTACTTCTAAGCCTGAAAACCATTTGTTACACTCATGAGCGATTCTCAATACATATTTAGAGAATTTTATATTAACGACCACGTCAAGGCGATCATTTTATACACCCCTCTTAGTTCATGAAACCCTATTCAGAACATAAGTGTATAGATCTCATCTTACATTATCACCAGATAATCAAGGCAACTGCCCGTGCAAGTTCGCAAGTCACTCAACCTGATGACATACTCTCGAATGAATCAACTCTCTATATGCCAGAAACTCATGAAGATAAACTATTATCATTAAAAACATAGACATCACAATCCAAGACCTCACAATCTATGTAGACCCAAAGACCTAGAATGCTTGACAAAAACATCTCTAGCTACAGCCTTTATAGATGGGTCTGCTACCATATCATGTGTAGATATATATCTGAGTGTTACATGTTTCTTTGTCATTATATCCCTGACAAAGTGGTACTTAGTCTCTATGTGCTTAGACTTATTGTGATACTTAGCATCCTTAGTATAGGCAATAGCTGCCTGACCATCACAGTATACAATCACTGGCTTTGCCTCACTCTCATATAGGTCATTTATAAACCTTTTGAGTAAACAGTTTCCTGCACAGCCACCGAGCAGGACACAAATTTTGCTTCCATGGTGGACAATGCTATGCAAGTCTACTTCTTGCTACTCTAGGAGGTTGCTCCATGACTCAGAATGAAGGCACAACCCGAAGTTGTCTTCCTCTCATCCAAGTCGCCACCCCAATCAGCGTCAATGGAACCCACTAGATGGCTTTCACCACCTTGGTAACATAGAACATGATCCGAGGTGCTTTTAGATATGGTAGAATACGTTTCACAACAATCCAATATTTTGGTCCTGGATTAGACTGATATCTGCGTACTAGTCCTATTGCATAGCAGATATCGGGCCTTGTACACAATATAGCATACATCAAGCTGTCGATGACATTTTTGTATGGAACTTTCTGTATCTTCTTACACTTCTTGCGGTGTTTTAAGGCATATCTCAAGACTCAAAAGTCTGCTCTTTTGCAATGGGTGTATCCATAGGCTTACAATTAGCCATATGAAATCATTAAGGATCTTCTAAATATAGAGCTCTTATGATAAAGTCAAGAGCCTCTCATTATGATCCCTTAATATCTTGACTCCTAGTATATAGGTAACATCACCTATGGCTTTCATCTCAAAAGTTGTCGACAACCAGTTCTTTGTTGACAACAGAATGTCCTTGTTGTTACATATAATTTACATAAATTGTGTAACTTACTTATAATATATTTATTTATATTGAAAATAAGAAATATCATTTCATTAAATTTAAACATTATTTGAAAACAACCAATTTAGACTTGTATTTTGATTTATTGAAAACACACCATTCTAACATCATATATTAAAAAAGAAATATTCATTTTTTCTTCAACTCATGAATTAGTGTAAAATGCAATGGAAAAAAAAATCCTGTGTCTAGAGTCATATGGAGGATTTATAGACCACTCAATAATCTAAATGTAGTGGGTATTAAAAATAACATCATGATTTATTTAGATCATCAAAACATATAAAATTAGTCACCAAAATTAAAATACACTAATAAAGAACAATCCAAAAAGATAATATACCAAAAATATAATATACCAAAAATATAATATTTGAGTTTTTGAAATAATTTTATAATTTTTTTTTCATGACGTCTTTTCAATCACCCGATTGATTTTTTTTTTCATTTAAACTATTTTATTAAAATATTAAACATTTAGAAAATTTTGACATCTATTGCATTAAAAATCATAATATATAATAAATGAATTTCAATTTATTCATTTTTTTTGGATTAATGTTAGTTTGTGAAAATGAACAAACCCGTAATTTAAATAGTTAAATGAAATTTAAAAGTGGTTATCCAATAAAATTTGAAACACATCGAATTTAATGAATTTTACTCATCATAAATATTGATTATTGATAATAAATAAATAATAAATATAATTTATTAGTATATATATTATATAAAAAAAATGGATTCAATTCATCAATGTTTATTTTTTTTTTTCCGTTTAATGTTTGTTCGAAAAAATAGAAAAACTCGGAATTCCAATAGTTAAAGTGTTAAATCAAACTTTACAAGTAGTTAAAAATTGGAACTTGTGGAAGTTGATATGAATTTTACTCATCATAAATATTTAACAAAAAGTTATAAAATATAATAAAAATATAACTCTAGTTTACTGATAACAAATTTTTAATTCAACTTAAAAATGATTGATTATTTTTTAAAGCCAACTTTAAATATTTTCTTCTTTTTTTTAAACTTATTTTTAATCTCTATTGAAAAAATCTCTTTGATTACTTAGGGTAGAAAATTCATTTGATGTCTCTATAATCAAATATAAAATATATCTTATAAAGAACTATATATCAACCAGGTTTGGGATTAGCATAAACTTTAAATAAATAACTTATCAATTATGGTTAAAACCATAATCTTATTCAATTATTGAATTATCTTTTTTTAATAAAGTAATTGAATTCATAAAGTTGAAGCGAAAATGAATAAATAAGAAATAAAATGTTCAATTTAAGATAATAGATGACTATGATTAAAATTTGATTAAAAACACTTAATCAAATTTAAAAATAAATCAACTAAATATACAAATAAATATAAATTAAAAATTCAAACTACTAATTAAATTACACTCAAATATAATATTTAAATTTATTAAAATTAATTACAAATAAATTGTTAAAATAAATTACTTCAACTAATTTAATTATGAATTAAAATAATTAAATTTTGTAAGTTACAAAATTTAAAAGGATTGAATTAATTAGTAGATTAATGAGTGATAAATGAAAGCTCATTTAAATGGAGAAATAAATTCATAACACGATAAAAATTAGTTTAAAAAATAAATAAAATGTTACATTGAAATAATAAATAAATATAGTAAAAATTGAACCAAATTAAAAAAAAAAAATTGATAGTTGACTCTGCCCAAATCAAATAAAACAAAAGCATAATGAATGTCAAATTCCATTCAAATAAGTAAACTATACTTACACCCTCTATTAAAATTAATTTACAAATAAATCTCAAAATTAAAAATTATGATATCCATTAAATAAAAGTTTATTACGATTCAAATTCAAAAATCAATAATAGAAAATGAAAAATTTTAATATTAAAAAATATTCTATCATTAAATAAAAAATAATTAAAATAATTAAAGTATATATATATAATCAAAGTTACTGCCTTTTATATATATATATATATATATATATATATAATTCAAATAAAGATTGAGACAAAATTAATAAAATGATTAAAAAAAATCTTACCAATAAAAAAATTGAAGTATATCAAAATTCTTCCTATATATAAAATTTTTAAATATTTTAAAACTAATTGAGGATGAAAAATTGTTCTCGTAGATCAAAGACTGAAAATTTGATAAATTTATTATTGAATTTCATCAAAAATAGAAAAGAGAAAAAAGAAGAATCTTACAAATAAATTTAAAAAAAAAAGTTAAAATAAAAAGGAATAAAATAAAAATTGTCTTGTGAAGAAAAAAATAAAATAAAAGTAGTATTTTTTTTCGCTCAACGCAATTGTTGTAGTAACGGTCAAATTTGTAAAAAAAATAATAATAAAATAAGACAAAAAGAGAGTACGGGTAGTTTTTTTTCGTTCGCACAAACAATTGTATGAGTAACAATCAAATTTGTAAAAAACAAAATAATAATAATAATAAAATTTATATATATATAAAGCGGAACTTCTAGCGTCCCACTAATCTGACGTGGATGGCTGAGATGGTTGAGAGCTCCGCTTTAGGTAGAAAAACCTCAAAACTCAGTGATTTTAAAACTGGAAGATATTATGCAAATGAAAATGTGACACGTGTTATTTTTTTCTAATAATCTCTTTTACATCTCTTTCCATTTAACTTTCATTATTTCCCACCTATTAATTCGTCTGACCCCTATCTCTTCATTTTCCACCGGTTTCTCCTTCATGCAATAATCAATAAAATAAAACACCACAATTTAGAAACCCCATAAAAATATCCTCCTCTGTCCCTCAAAAAACACCACACTGTGTTCACCGCCGCTCTATAAACAACGCTCGTGGCAGCCGAACGCGACAAGACTTGGTGTCAACGCAAGGGAACCTAAAAGTAACGCCACCGTGCTAAGTCTGTCATCGACGACGATTAGGAAGAGTTTAAAAATTTAATCGATTATAACTCTAATTACCGGAGCTAGATCCAAAACTCTCAAACATCTTTTTTGGCTTTAGGGTTCTACTGTAGCGGTTGATTCAGGTTAGGAGAATATTTCTTATCTAGCTTTTTAATTTTTTTTTTTAAAAATTGACTGTGATTTGGATCTAATGGCTGTGAGATGATGATGACAGAGGAAGATTTGAATGGTGGTTAAGATGAGATCGAAGCAATGGCACAAGTGGTGGCTTTTTATGTAAGACAAAATTCCAGTGAATTTAGTTTTGTAATCGCGAGATGGAGATGAATTTAAGGTTAGTAGTTGCTTTTCAGTTGTTTGTGTTTGGAATTCTATAGGAATGTTTTATATAATTTACAGGTTATTAACGAGTTTGATCCTTATTGCTATTTTATGAAACTATATAGAATAGTAAATATCTGTTTTTGTTTCTAAAGAATGATATATACAGCTTTTAGAATTGATTCAATGATAGTACATGTTAATTGCTTAATTGTTGTTTAAGTAGTATGTATGTTTACTGATTATCCTTGATTCTGATCAGTTTTGTTGGATTGGATTTGTATATGTTAGGTATCCACTTAATCGTGTTTTGCAACCTAAAGATGTTGATCTTGAACCGTTCGAGATTACTTAGGTAAGTAATAAGTTGTAAGAGCATCTCCAATGGTTCCCTAAAAAAAATTTTAAATTTTAATTTAGAATATCATTAGAGAAAATCATATTACAACCGTTCCCAATCTCACCCCCAATATTTAGGCGTACCCAAAAACTCCCTTAATTATCACTATATTTGTCTCCCATTTTGGCATTCCCTATCCTATTTTTTAATTGGCAATATATAGTGGGAGTGTTAGAGTGATTTAATTGAATTAATAATAGGTGGGCCCAGTGGGATGATGTGGCAAAATTTAAGATATTTAGAAAGTGATTTATTGGAAACAATTGGAGTACATGAGTTTTTTTGTGTCCCAATAATAATTAGGAATTCCCAAAACAAGTTTTTTAGGATTTATTTTTTAGGAAACCATTGGAGATGCTCTAAGTTCATTAGTTTTAGTGTTTGATGGATCGATTTTGTTATTTTGGATGTATGACTTGTGTATTATTGTTTAGGTGCAATGTGGTGATTCAGATGTTGAAAAGATGATTGATGAGAAGATTGAACAATTCATTAGCTGGGTTGAGAAGCATCCTAATAAGAAAAGTCAGGTTTGTGATTAATGTTGATTTCTAACTTAGCTTAGCTTTAGTTAGCTTAGCTTTAGTTTTATGGTATTGGTATATAAATCCTGCTTTTGGGTAGAAGTTTGGATGCTTAGCTGAGTACTAAGACCCACTTATCACTCAGAGTTTTAAAGAAACTTGCTTTTATGTGTGATTGATATCAAGCTCCCTTCTAATGTTGCATGGTTAACTAGTTCTTTTTGTTTCTATTTGTTATTTTTACATTGGGTGTCTATCTCTGATGTTGTTATTTGAGGCTTGGTTTCTGTATTCTGCATTTTTTTGTTAGTTTTTCATTGCTTATATGAGTGTTAAAAGTTGTTTGTTTTATCCTGAGTTATTGATGCAGATATGTTTATCTTTCTTTGAAGTGAAAAATAAACAAGATTGAAATACTATACTGGGAGCAGTCTATACTGGGAGCAGTGGTATAGAAATTTGACTGTGAGCCAACTGTCAAAGTCACATTCTACTAAGTATCGCCACAACAAAGTTATAGTTGAACCCGGAGGTATTTGATGTGTTTCTTTTTCCATTCTATGTACTTTGTTTTTAATGCTATTTCATATTCTGGGTGATATTTGATGTGATGTCAAGAGCTTGCTTAGCTACACCAATTAATTTTTTTCTTCAAGTTTCGTTTGATAGTCTCTCTGATTTGTGGTAGTTTTTCTTCAACTTGATAGAAATTAGAAGTAAATTTGTATAAAATTGCATATTAATGTCAAACTAAACTTTCTTGTGAATGTTTTAGACCTTAAGTATATGCTATTAGGATCAATCATAAGGCTTACTTGCATAAGCAGCCATGGGATATGATGTTGATGTAAGCAATTCTTTTACCTTACAGGTTTAACATTGTTTTGACATTTGTATAGTCAAGCAGTCTATCAATGTAATGTGTTTGATAGAAAAGGTTCAATCTTAATGTTTATTTTATGAAGTTAGTTAAATGCTTCTATTGCTGACTGTATGTAGAAGTTTGTAATTCTCGTGTTTATAAGATTGAAAGGAAGTTAGGCAATGGTGGTCTCGAACAAGTTTATGTTTGAAGAAGGGTACATAAAACCTTATCAACAAATTAAGATTCGCATGATGTTGTCATAGTATTTGCTGATATATGTGCGGTAACTATATATAAATGAACAAAGTTTAATTCACTTAAAGAGAACAAAATCGACAACATATATTATTTGTTATTGTTTTTCTATGAATTTTTTTTCTTGAATGGTGTTTGTAATGTTGAATTGAGTTATCAATTTATTATTTTTGTGTCAATGGTTGTAGACATATTTGAGATTCAGATTTTTGAGTTTTATTTTAAATGCACTAAGTGCTCTATGGAGTTGACTGTGAAACTTTTCCTCAAATTTTAGATTATGTGGTTGAATCAGGTGCAACAAGATACTTAGAACCTTGCGGACAGATGATAAGGCTGGAGATGTTATGAAGGCACTACAAAATATAATTTTGGATTCGAAAAGAGATGGATATTCTTGCTACTCTTGATTAGATGAAGTTGATGAAGGTATTTGCTTTGTCTTTGTTGAATTTTGGTTTTTGAATGTAATTATATTAAATTCAATCATTAAACAGGAAAAGTTTGAAGAAGAAGATGAAAAACTAATTAGATCAATATTTTATGAAAGTGTATTGATTGTTTCTTAGTTTATTTCTTTTTTTTTTCCTTTTCCTCTTAGTTTTGCACATAATAGTTTTCTAATGTGAATCATTAATCATCAACTCATATAACAATTCTCGAATGTGAATCGTTTGTTATAAACTCAATGTGAAAACAAAGAGATTTTAAAAAAGCTTCATACACTAATAATGAAAAAGATCGGTTTCAAAAGTATAAATATTTTTTCATTCACAATTTGCAAATTATCACCATATACCATTTTTTATTTCTATGTATCTTTAAACAAATCTCTTAATTGATTATATTGATTACTTATTGAATTGATCTTTAGATGGTGAAGCCAAACATGAAGAAATATAATTAAGAAATAAAAGCTTATAAACAAAGGAATGAAGAAGAAGCAATGAATCAGAAGAAGGAAGAGGAAGAAATGATTATGCTTTAGAGATCGTAAGTAATATTTGAAAGCCGGTTGGGTTCAGTGCTAGTGATCTCAATCTGCCTTCATGTGTAATACTTGAGTTGTTTTTCTGGCACATGAGGTATTACACAATTTACATGTACAAGTAGGAGAAAGCATCCGTACCTTTTTTAGATTTCGCTCAATCACTACTAGACACTAAATTTTATACTAGGTAAATCTTCGTTATCAAACATGTTTATCGTGATATTTATCATTCTAGGTAAATCTAAATTATAGTGATATTAAGTCTACTTTTTGTTATTCATCTTAATAACATTATGGTTATTAATCTATTTTCCATATAGATGTGAAGGCAAAGTACATGTCTGAGACTAGATTGTTTAATACTTAAACTAATGATCCATGACGGGTCAACCCTGAACTGATCCATGCAAGATGAAAGATTTGCAACATAATTTAATTTGGGGTTTTATCTATTGGGTTTGAAAGAGGTCAGCAAAACAGGAAGCGTAAGCAAATCTGCAGGCATATTGTTTATTGGTACTGTAGTATGTGGTCATTATTTAGATGATGCATATTCTATGGTGCTTAACTAGGATTGATTTGATGAGGTGTTGTGGTTAATTCAAATAACAGGATTGATTATCATTTTCTGTTCATTAACGGCTGGTATTTATTTGATGAACTGAGAGGCATATTGTTTATTGGTATTATCTTGTATGGTCATTATTCTCTGTGTTCGTAACTTTTACTTAGATTTTGGATGGCAGTTTTTAACTATTATAATTTTCTTCGAGAACATTTGAATTTGATATTCTTACTGTTTAACCAATTTTTTTCGTACCATCAATTAGTATTTTGAGCAACATTCTAAAATATAATATTATGTATAGTAATTCAAAATGATATTAAATTTGTAATACTAGAATTATCAAAGTGTAAGGAAATTTATTTTTGAATTAATATAAAAAGAATAGTTAAAAGAAATATGGAATTGAAAATCTTTTAAGCAGTTACTTTTTTATTATACAAAATACAGCGCAACGCGCAGGTAGCTACACTAGATACACTAGTTAATATAAACAATACTGAAAAACAAAAGATGACGGTCCAATAAAATCAAGAATAATATATATTATATATATATATATTACATGAATGTCGACCAACATAGAGAAAATTGAAAAAATAAAATAAAGGTTACTTGAGAATGCAAATAGAGAATAAATATTTGTATTCATTTTTTTTTCTCTTCATACAATCGTACACGCAGCGGCAAAATTTACAACAAAAAAGTTGAACAAAGTTAGAAAAAATAAAATAAAATAAACACAAACAAAAATTATAAAAATGGTAAATAAAAAATCAATTATAAAGTAAAATCAAGATGAATAAAAAGATTTTAAAAAAAAAAATTATAAACTAAAATACAATTATTTTGTTTTGTATTTCAATAAAAGAAAACTGAAGGTTAGTGAGATGAGAGAATGGACTGAGCATAAAAAAGAGAGAATTGAAATAGACAAAAAAGAGGGAGACAAAATTAGAGGAGAATGAATTGGGAGAGGAGATGAAAAGAAGAAAAACAAAAGAGAAACAGAAAGATTAAAAGAGATAAAATGAGAGAAGTTATGAGTATTTAATATGAAAGTAATGAGGAAAAATAAAAGATAAGGAATGATGTGGCATTATGGCTGCATCTCATTCGTTGTGAATGACACATAGTTGTCATATGGCGGATTTTGAGAGCACAACATGTTTGTGTATTTTGTTTTATATATATACAGACTAGGAAACATAAAAGAGAATTAAAGATATAGAAAAAAAAACGAAGTTTGAATTTTGCATTTTTTTAAAAAAATTTTCTACATTAACTCAATTTAATAATATTCAGTTATAGTAATCGGAACAATTATCGCTACAGTGTCGTAACAGTATCCAACAATACCGCCCTATCTAGAGTAAATCTTCCTCCATAACTTTCTCCCTCAAACTCCGATTGGCATGTCGTTAGAGCTTTTAAATTTGTAATTATCATGACTACAATCTAATAATAAAATATCAACTATTCTATCGAGATTCAATAAAACATCCACATTTTATTATGATTTTGAAATTCAGCATGACATTTATTAGGCAGATTTGGACAATTACTTCAAGAATTTCACCAAAATGGACTAATTTACCTTTTATTTGGTCCAAAACCTCTAAAACAAAATTATGTCTCAATAAACGCATTAAAATTAATATTATCACTTGAAATTCATTGCAAATATACTTATATTTACGAGAAAAAAAATATATGAAGTATCCGAGTTATCATCACTATCATCAACCGCCACCAAAATGAGTTGACTATCCTCTACCACCACAAACAGCAAGAGATCTCTCTCACCTATCACCCAATCAAACAAAAAGCTCAAATCCACACTCTCCTCCTTAGAAAAAAAAATCATCCACACTTGGCATAAATATCAAACTCTAACCTTCTATCAACCTCCCAATGAAAAATCAAATGCTAATCAAATGTATATCCAAATTCTTTGAGGCATAATCTCATACCCCAAATTTATAAGAATGCATTTCTTATCAAACACTTTAAAATTCAGTTTCACATCTCATAAGAAAGGAATCTTCCATGTTGGATTATTAAAGAAGATATATGTACCTATTTTGTGACATAGGAGTCATTTTGATGATCCCACGATTAGTATATTTTTCCTTCGGTGAAATTGTCAATAGAGCTAAAGTTGTGGGAATGGACGGAAGATTCCTTTATTGTGAAAGCAAAGTTGAATTTTGAAGTGTTTGATAAGAAATGCACTCTTATAAACTTAGGGTGTGAGATTATGTCCCTATAGAATTTCGATATACATCTAGGGAGGGGAGCGTGGACTTGAGTTTTTTGTTAGATTGGGTGATAGGTGAGGGAGGTCTTGTTGTGCGTGATGGAGGAGGATGGTGAATTCATTTTGGTGGGCGCTGATGATGGCGTTGAGCTTTAGAGTGAGAATTTAGTGTCTGTGTTGTGAATGAGAAAACTGGGACTGATATATATTATGGTTGATTCCGCAGATGGAGAGATTGATTTTGATTTAAATCTGGAATAAAAGGAAAGTGATTAATGTGAGATTATATTATCATATGTGAATTGCTGATATGATTTCTCATATTATCATTAAATGGATGTTCTTAACTAGTTGTCTTAACTACCCATTGTTTATCAAATTGAAGGGGTGGGAATTAAATATTTGAGGTGGTTAAGGGGAAATTTAGTCATAATCTAGCATATATGTGAACCTTTAAAATATTACGGTTTGTTACATGTATTACGAATAGACCAAAATAACTATCATACCCCCTGCTTCGTGGTGTTTTACTTCCTTGACTGGGAAGCATGACATCGGGAAGCAGTTATATTTTACTTGCTTCCTGGTCTGATGCTTTCCAATCTACCAGGAAACTCGTTTTTGAATTTTTTTTTAAAAAAAAAATTAATTTTAAAATTTTTTATAAAAAAATCTAAAAGTATAAAAAAAATTAGGATTGGTCTAAAACTAAGAAAAAAAAGTTTATAAGGTCTAATTTCCATATTTTTCACTTATTTATATTCATATATTATCTTGATTTGTCCATTTAAAATTTATGTATAGTACTTCATTTATGACATGTTCCATTTATTACATTAATGAACAATAAGATAGTTGAAGAGATGTAATTAAAAAAAATATTAATTTATTAATGACATATAAGTAAAGGATGATATTAATAATGGTATAAGAGTAAATAAATTAGAAAAAAAAATTAAAAATGGGAATACTACCATTCTAAACCTGCCACATAGACATGTTTTGGAATAGTTTTATATATAACTAGGTAATTGTGCGCATTGCGCAAGATTAATGTGTAATATTAAATTTTATTTAAATTATTTTAGTGTAATTAATATATTAATATAATTTTAAAAATCATAAAATAATAATAATAAAAGATAATATATTTTTTTAATTTACAAATTAAAAATTATTTATAATGGATTTGAGTATTAAATTTGATATATTAATTATTTAGATATCGATTCGTAAGATAATATACGAATTAATTACAAGGTAACCAAAATATTATCAACCCTTCGTTTTCCACTCTATAATAATTGTGTTGTTATATTGATTAAAATATTAAATTATAATATTAGTTACTTCTGCTTAATTACGAAGGAATGTGAATATGTTTTATCTTTTTATTTTTTTTTATGTTATTAATTAATATTAATTAGTTATTTGATATTTTTAGAATTAATTTATTTGTTATGAGTAATAGTGAATAGAAATTAGTAATTTTATAATATTACTATTATTTCGAACCTAATTGCATTTATACATTCATTAGTTTATTCTTTACTTGACTTCAAGATATTCATTATATGTTCATAATCTATTGACGTTCATTTGTAAACTTTTTATCTTTTCATTTTCCTTCTAATTTAATTTTGATTCTTTTGATATTTGAAATAATCTCACATCATAACTTCAAAATTTATTTAGTTAATTATCCCTCATTTTATTGAATAATTAAAAAGTCATGTGATACTATATAGGACATGAAAATTGAATATTAGAGGGAAAAAATGATGATTTATTGAACTCAAGATAGACCAAAATAAAGAAGTGAAAATTCTCATTTTTAACCACAAATTTAAAAAACAAATAGTTTTGGCCCATCAATATAATTCCTTTAAAATTAAATATTTTATAAAAAAATTTACTAGTTTTGAACCAAAAGGACAAATGTACCCTAACTAATAAAAATAAAATAAATTTATAAATAAAATAAAATTTATAAAATTAAAATTAATAAAAAATCAAAGATACCCTCACCCTCTCACCTTCCTCGACTGTTTGAACCCACATCTCAAATCTCATTGAATCTCACTGAAAGTTTTGTTTATCTCGTTGCTGAAAGTTCTGTCTCACTCAAAATCAGCTTCAGCCTCACACTATCGTTTGTTAGCTTCTTCCATCGTCGATTACCCCTATTCAAATCGTTCAATTGATTTCATGGGGAAGAAGAACACAACGAAGAAGACAGCCACAAGTCGCTGCGCCTCTCAGTCTACTGTTGCCGGAAAGTCAGATAAGAAGGGGAAAGTTGTAGCGGTGACAAAGAAGGCACATGTCAAGCCAACGACGACGAGGAAGCTAAAAGAGGTAAGTTTCTCTTGGTTTGAAGCTCTGGTGAATAAGCTATTAGGGTTTTAATTATGGGTATTTGGTTGCTTGAAATTAATATTATTGGTTTAAGTTTTGTGAAAATGATACTTGTGTGTTCAGTTTTGTTGTTTTGTTAAGTCTCAGTAAATGTTTATTTGTAGGTTTTGTTTGGTTTGATTTGCTGGTAAAGGTTTTATTTGGTTAGTTTGGTTTGATTTGGTTGATTCGTTTTTGTGATTTGTGAATCTAGTCATGCGTTGTAAGTTGTTTAGTATGCTTCCTGGTGTAACACACCGGGAAGCCACTTTTACAGTTTACTTCCCAATTTAGTGCACTAGGAAGCCATAAAACTAAAGGATGCTTCCCAGTCACTGATACCAGGAAAGCTCTTTTCATTAAAGGTATTATACATTCTCTAATTATTAATAAGCATATTATGGACTATGCAGAGTAGGATTCATTAAAAAAAATTATTAGATTTTTGTATATATAATGTTAAAACAGGTGCTTCCAGGTCTGGTGACCCGGAAACAGTTGAAATTATCAACTATTTCCAGGTCACCAGGACCTGGAACCACCTCATCTGGTCAGGTGCTTCCAGGTCACCAACACCTGGAAGCAGTTGAAAATTTCAACTGTTTCCAGGTGTAGGGGACCTGGAAGCACCTGAGTCATTATTCAGGTGCTTCCAGGTCATCGACACCTGGAAACAATTGAAATTTTCAACAGCTTCAAGGTGCCGGAGATCTGGAAGCACCTGAATACTGACTCAGGTGCTTCCAGGTCCCTGCACCTGGAAACAGTTGAAATTTTCAACTGCTTCCAGGTGCTGGTGACCTGGAAGCGCCTGTCACATAATTTATTTGGTTTTTTACCAATGTTTATCAAATTATTACTTCTCTCACTCCTCATTTTAATCCAATATAGGTGAAAATGGAGATGAAAGTGATAGTGAAGTTCATAAGATGGAGATACGAAAAAATGTAAGAAATGAGCCATAAGCTAATGAAGAAGAATACAATGATTCAAATGATGATGAAGATGATGATGAGAATGAAGACGAAGATAAAGAGATAGAAAATGAAGAAGAACCTGAAGATGATGATGAAGAGGGTCAAGGGGACAGTTTCACTATTAGTCAGCGTTCAACAATTGAACTTAACCCTACTGGTGACCTTCGAGATATTTGGACAAGGAAAACCGCATGGATGTTTGGCAAAACGGTTGATGAAACAATAAGAATGAGGAGGGAAATTGCATATGCTATTTACGAAAATTCTGTGGAGGTTAATGGAGGTTCGGAATTGCCATATATGGATGGTTAAATGACATGTACATTATACTATTGTTACATTTATATAAGAATTTTCATTAGTGTTTATAAAGAATATAGTTGTCATTACTATACTTTTATGTTGGATTGTGTGATTATATGTATAAATCGTTCAGGTATTAAACACAGAAATAAAAGTTATTATATATGTATAGACAGGATCACAACCCACAAATACATGCTTCCAGGTCTTGAAGACCTAGAAGCAGGAGGCATTTTTGCTTGTTTCCGAGTCCTACTGACCCGGAAGCAACTTCACATAGCTTCCAGGTCATGAGGACTTGGAAATAGGCAAAATGTCTCTTGCTTCCAGGGCTTGAAGACCTGGAAGCATGTTTTGGTCCACTTAAAAAATGCAAATTCATTTTCAAAAATCATCAAATAGGTACTTAGTGACACTACAATCATTTAGTTTCTATAAGTAATTTGTGTGAGACCGTTGGGAATGTGTTAACTACTTATCCTAGAAAACATACTCCTACGTAGGAGTTGGAAACATCATGTTATTCAATTTTCAATATGCGATAAAAATATTATCTAATGTTGTCTATGGTGTTATAATAATGATAAATGAATGGTTTTAACAAGTCCTAATCGATCCCCTGTCCCTCGATCGGTGCACATTTTCAAAAAGAACACATAGAGTTGGTGGTTCAACCATTCAAACGGAGTTGAAAATGGGTCCCACAATAATTATTAGATCCCACTACATACTCTCTAGCTGATAGAATATTAGAAGTTGAAAATAGAGAACAAAAAACATGCTTCTAGGTCTTCAAGACTTGGAAGCATGAGGCATTTTTGCCTGTTTCTAGGTCCTAATGACCCGGAAGCAACTTCACATAGCTTCCGGGTCATTAAGACCTAGAAACAGGAAAAAATGCCTCCTGCTTCCAGGGCTTGAAGACCTGGAAGCATGTTTTGGTCCACTTAAAAAATGAAAATTCATTTTAAAAAATCATCAAATAGGTACTTAATGACACTGCAATCATTTAGTTTCCATAAGTAATTTTTTTGAGACCATTGGGAATGTGTTAGCTACTTATCCCAGAAAACATACTCCTATGTAGGAGTTGGAAACATCATGTTATTCGATTTTCAAAATGCCGATGAAAATATTATCTAATTTTGTCTATGATATTATAATAATTATAAATGGAGGGTTTTAACAAGTCTTAATCGATCCTCTGTCCCTCGATCGATGCACATTTTCAAAAAGAACACATAGAGTTGGTGGTTCAACCGTTCAAACGGAGATGAAGATGGACCCCACAATAATTATTATATCTCATTACATACTCTCTAGTTGATACAATATTAGAAGTTGAAAATATCAGTGTTTGAAAACTCGGAAATCAGAATCGGGGCAGCAACCCTCCAAAAGGCCTAGGCGGTTGATGCGGGGCCTAGGCGGTCAAAGCGTTATTGACCAAAAAATCAAAAGTCAATGGTTAATTAAATATAAATTAGACAATTATTTGTTATACTTGTTAAAAATTATATATACCAATATTTTATACATTTTCATACACCTGTAAATATCATATAACATATCACAAAAAAAATTCAAATGACTTAAGTATCCATAACATACTTAGTTCAAACTTCAAAGTTAATAACTTGAAATAAACATAGTTCTTAGTCCATAATAAAATAAACATATGTCCATAAGCAAAACAAAAATTTAAGTAAAATACTCTTAGAGAACTAACTACTGCGGTGTAATCACATCATCATCTCCATAAACATCATCTCTAACACTTCCATCATTGACAGCATAAGTTTCATATTGTTCATTCATTCCCATACCATCCTCATCGTTATCATCTTCTTCATCCTCAGAAATAAAATCATCTACTTCAAGTGATCTTACAACATCTTCATCATCATCACCACCCTTAACTATCCACCCTACTGCAGCGTCACAATCCTCTCCACGTAACACATCAACTTTCCATTCAATCCATTTTTTTCTTTGTTTCATCAAGCGTGCATTAAATTGAACAAAAACTAAATCATGAAGTCTAGATGATGTGAGTCTATTCCTTTTCTTTGTATGTATCTAATTCATTGAAAAACATAAATAAAGTTAAAATAGATAGAGTGACATAATATTATATAAAAAACTCAAATAAAAAAATAAAAAATATATAGAAAACGAACCCCTTCAAAAGAGCTCCAATTTCTTTCACATCCAGATGAACTTGTTGTTAATGCAACAATTTTTGAAGCAATCTTTTGCAAATTAGGTACTAGATTCCCATGCATTTTCCACCATTCAACTACACAAATAGATAAACATACAATTATATACATAAAATTATAATAATATTTTTTAAATAATAATATTAAGTAAAGAAATATTGTACCTGGATCAAAGTCTGGCCTCTCAATTTGTCTTTCTGCTAGACCTTTTCCAAATGGACCATCTCTATTCTTCTACTTGACAAAATCTACCAACATAATATCATCATGCATGGTAATTTGATTGGGATAAAAAGCTTCCACACAAGCTAGCAAGGCATCTATCAAGTCTTGTTCATAACCAATCTTCTCATCCTTGTATAAAAAAAATGGATTAAGTAGATAACCAGCCATATGTAATGGAGAATCTAACCGACCTTTAGCTCTCGAGTCAATTATGTCGAAGATAACCTTGTAATTATTTTCAACATGATTAAAAGCCACGTTGATATCTTCTTTTGCTTTCTTTAATTCTCCATATAACCAAGGCATGGAAGGTCTATGATCTCCATCCGCTAATCTCAAAACATGTACTAATGGTGCAAAATCCTTTAAGCACATCCTAACACCACTCAAAACAGCCCACTTATAGTCGTTTCAAAAGCTTCTTTTCCTTTCTTAGTTTTTGAAAACTTTCAAATTCTCCACTCGTCATATTGAACATTACTTTCAATGAATCTCTATTCTCCCAAATGCTTTGTAATGTAAGGAAAGATTATGCGAATCTAGTAACACCTACCCTCACTAGCTCTCTTTGTCTTGTGAAATGCCTCATTAAAGCCAACGTCTTATGATGACCATAAATAAAAATCGTGTAAGACTTGGCTTGGTCAATTACTTTCTTGTATCTTGGCAGGTTCCCAATAGCCTCCAGAATAAGATTTAAGGTATGACTTGCACAAGATGTCCAAAATATATGAGGCATTTCTTTCTTCAAGAGTTTTGCTGCTGCCATGTTATTGCTTGCATTATCGGTTACAACTTGAATCACATTTTCTTGACCAACCTCTTTGATACTATTCTTCACATACTCACAAATCAACTCACCAGTATGTGAGTCACCATGACATTCTTTACTAGAAATGAAACTAGTACCAAGCTTACAGTTTACACAAAAATTTATTATGCTCCTCCGCTTCTTATCTGTCCAAGCATCGGTCATCACCGAACATCCACCTTTTTTCCATTCTTCCTTTTGTTGCTTTAACTGCTCAATTGTGTATTGAACTTCCCTTTGTAAAATTGGATTTGACAATTGATAGTGAGAAGGACCATGAAGACCTAGACCAAGTTGGCCTATAGCTTCCACCATCATATTCCAATCTTCATTGTCGATGGCATTAAGTGGAACATTATGCCTAAATGCCCACCTACCAATCCACTTATACACTTCATTTACCTTATCCTTCAATAATGCATTACTTATATTTTGTTGGCGTCTACTAACATCATTGACTGCAACCTCTGAATGAACTAGCACCAAGAAGTGTGGGTTTTCTTGGTCCTCCATCAAACTTAGAATCATCGTTGCTTTGTTTGCTTTGTTGACTACTTTTGCCTTCCATTGACCTAATACACATTTCAGTTCTCACTAACTCATCATCTACCTTCTTCTTATTTCTTTTATTCTTTGCATCAACAATTGCTTGCTTGCATTTTTCCTTATCAGTAGCTTTTGCCTTCAAACACTTTGCAACATTTCCCGGTATACCGGCTATATGCTCCTTCAACCTATAATTTCCTCCCAACATATTCTTCCCACATAACTTACATGATACCTTATCAACATTAGATGGATCTATCAACATTCCATATTCCCACCCAACATCATTTGATTTTCTTTTCTTAAGATTTGTATGCGGTGAATCCATTGGTTGTGAGGATGGTTGATCCATAATTGAATTACCCTAAAAAATCAGGAAAAATTAAAATATTAGCCAAATATGTTTAAAGGATATAACAAATTAAAAACAGAGAGCATATAGGTAAATAAAATAAATATTTTAGAAAATAGAATAATAAAAAATATAGAAATAAATAAATAAATTTATATAATTAAAATAAACCTTATAAATAAAAACACATTGTTGTTTTCTAGTAGATAATATTATATAATATATTATACGAAAGCATAACTCAATCATGAAAAATTAAAATATTAGTTAAATATATTTAAAGGATATAATATATTAAAAATGAGAGCATATAGCCAAATATATATATTTCAAGAACCAATTCAAACCTCACAATTGAAAACTAATAACAATCAAATATTAAATTAAATTCACAACTATTCACATGCAAAAGTCTAACTTGTCAAGTTGCTTTCAATTTGCATTAAAACCAAAGCACAACACAATCCCACATTTCAAAAATCAAAACAAACTAAAAATCAAAGTAAACTTGTCAAGTTGCTTTCAATTCACATGTCCCTTTCCAATTAGTAAATTTCACTTATACTACTTGTTAAATAGATATCAATATTTGTTTAAGAATCAAAACAAACCATTACTTCTTCTTCTTAATCAACTTAGTTATACTTACTATTACAATTTTGAATTGTATTTGACATAATAAAATTGGTACATTCCAAATAATATTCCATATAAATTCATTACTTAAATTGAGAAAATATAGAAATCAAATCAACAACTAAAAAATTATTGGAAAACTAAATAGAATGATTTTGTTAATAATAAAAT
This sequence comes from Cardiospermum halicacabum, assembly GCA_031304145.1. Classification (NCBI taxonomy): domain Eukaryota; kingdom Viridiplantae; phylum Streptophyta; class Magnoliopsida; order Sapindales; family Sapindaceae; genus Cardiospermum; species Cardiospermum halicacabum. Next base: position 13,466,852 of record CM062392.1, read on the forward strand.
CATAGTTGAAATGATAGAATGAGATTGAGAAGATAGGAGTGGATGATAATTGAAATTTGTAATATTAATGCATAAAACCAAAGCACAACACAATCCAATATGTCAAAACTCAAAAATCAATTCACATGTCCATTTCCAATTAGCAAAATTCACTTATAAAACTTATCAATATAGAAAAATTACAATAACACATTTATCAATAATTTTAACTTTCTATAACAATATTACATACTCATCATAAATGATGCATAAAACAAAGTAGCAATAGACCATCGAGATTCGAGTTACTTACCTCGGCGACAACCAGCGGTGCGACACTAGTAAGAGAAAAGGCTCACCGTCACCATCACCAAGAAGCAGTAAGATTTGATCCACCAAGATGCAGTAAGATTTGATCGTGAAAAAAATCGAAATGAATTTTTGTTTTTAGGGTTTTATTATTTTAATTAACTTTTTAAAAATTCATATCTCAAAAAGACGTCGTTTTGATGTGGATGATGAAAGCGATTTGATCCAATTAGTCCGATTTGGGCCGCAATGAGCGCCTAGGCGGCCCATTAAGACGACTATAGCAGATAAATCGAATTGGACACCCGACTACCCTAAATTCGCTTCAGTTAGCCATTAAAACGCCTATGCGATCGCCTAGGCGGTCTAAGCGGCCGAGTTTTCAAACACTGAAAAATATAGAACAAAAAAATATGCTTTCAGGTCTTCAAAACCTGGAAGCATGAGGCATTTTTTCCTGTTTCCAGGTCCTACTGACCCGGAAGAAACTTCACATGGCTTCCAGGTCATGAGGACCTGGAAATAGGCAAAATGCCTTCTACTTCCAGGGGTTGAAGACCTGGAAGCATGTTTTGGTCCACTTAAAAAATGCAAATTCATTTTCAAAAATCATCAAATAGGTACTTAGTGACACTGCAATCATTTAGTCTCCATAAGTAATTTGTGTGAGACCGTAGGGAATGTGTCAGCTACTTATCCTAAAAAGTATACTCCTATGTAGGAGTTGGAAACATCATGTTATTCGATTTTCAATATGCGATGAAAATATTATCTAATGTTGTCTATGTTGTTGTAATAATGATAAATAGATGGTTTTAACAAGTCCTAATCGATCCTCTGTCCCTCGATCGGTGCACATTTTCAAAAAGAACACATAGAGTTGGTGGTTCAACCATTCAAATGGAGTTGAAAATGGGCCCCACAATAATTATTAGATCCCACTATATACTCTCTAGCTGATACAATATTAGAAGTTGAAAATAGAAAATAAAAAACATGCTTCCAGGTCTTCAAGACCTTGAAGCAAGAGGCATTTTTGCCTGTTTCCAGGTCCTAATGACCCAGAAGCAACTTCACATAGCTTCCAGGTCTGGAAATAGGCAAAATGCCTTCTGCTTCCAAGGCTTGAAGACATTGAAGCATGTTTTGGTCCACTTAAAAAATCAAATTCATTTTCAAAAATCATCAAATAGGTACTTAATGACACTGCAATCATTTAGTTTCCATAAGTAATTCATTTATGACTTGCAAGATGATTGGTATAACTTCCTGGTCCTTTATACCGGGAAGGAGGCTGCTTTTTTGCCTGCTTCCCGGTGTAAAGCACCTAGAAGCAACGTATTCTTTTTCCTGGTCCTTTTGACGGGAAGCAGGCAAAATAACAGCTTACTTCTTGGTGTAAAGGACCGGGAAGCTGTATTGATCATCTTTTATTTCATAAAGCCGACAAGATGTAAAAGAGTCCCCATTTTTTACCATATTTACAATATATTTTTTTTCTTCCAAAATACAATATTCCTTTTAATTCTAGCATATTCATAAAAAAAATATAAAACAATTAACAAATGTATGTCACTAGAATTGGTCTGAATAAGTTGATAACGTTTCAGGATCTGAGGGTATTTCATCGATCAATTTTCCGTTGTAGTAATGATAATATCCATATTATGTGTGTCATCATCTATGTGATAAGTGCCCCCGTTGACTTGTACATTATGTTCCTTACCTTTCATGATAGTACCAACAAATAAATACATGTGATCTCCACGATCCTCCGCAAAATTAAAATCTTCATCGTCTGTAACTTGTTACCGATGTCTCATAGAATATTTTGACATCGCATGTATGGTCAAATCCAAAGTAGATACTATCTTAAGTTTTGCATATAGTTTCTCTACTAATTGGGAATAAGAAATATTCGTATCAAGTAGCAAAACGAACATTACACCACCCTTATATTCATCATCAACCCATTCTGCCTTGAACTTCACCAAAGTCTTTTTCATAGTCATACCTGGATAAATGAAATAAATGTTAAGAGTATTCGATAAAATATAAAACTAAATTTCAAATTAAATTTAGCTTCCGGGTCAAGGGTACCGGGAAATAGTAAAAAACTGGATTTGTTTCCCGGTCTTACAACCGGGAAGCATTAAAAACATTCTGCTTTCCAGTTGTATAACTGGGAAACAAGCAAAAGATTGCTTCCTGGTAATGGCAGCTGGGAAGTAAAATATTGCCCAGTGGTTTCCCGGTCTTTACACCTGGAAGCAGTACAAAAACTATCCTGCTTCCCGGTGTTTAATCCTGGAAGCATCATACATGCTTCCCGGTGCTGTGACCAGGAAACAAAATAGTTTTTGTATTGCTTCCAGGTTTCGGGACCGGGAAGCAACTGAAAAAAAAATAAAAATAAACCTAATCGAAAATTCGAGAAATCAAACCCATACATAAAAAAATTTGTTCCAAATAACAATCAATCAATAGATAGGGATCCTAAACTAATAATAATCATGCATATAATGTATAATTAAATGTACCTACCAACACAATACAATCTCTACCAAGGCAAAAACCCCTCAATAGGTTAAGAAACATACCTTTTAAGAGCAATTGAAGAAGATATTTGAGTTATTTGCTGGAAGAAATTCTGCAATTACGATTGAGATTCATTCAATTTGGTGAAAGAATTCACGGTTGGTAGGTTTTTTTAGTTTCATGCAAAAAAAAATTAGGGTTCTTTCAATTTGGGAATAATTCAATTTTTAATTGTTTATTTTGATGGGAATTTTTATTTAATTTCACAGGGTCATTTTTGTAAGTATTTGAATTAAATTCAAGTATTTTAATATGAGGGCATATAAGACTTTACGCACTTATTAAGAGTTAATAAAATTATTTTAATTCATTTTTTAATATGAGAGGGTATTATTGCCAATATGGTCTATTGGATGTAAAAACTTTTGTGATTCGTTTATTTTTAAAGAAATTTTAATGTAGGATTAAAAATTTAAAGATTTTAATTTAAGGTTTATTTATGCAAAGAGCCCTAATAAGAATCCAAATATGAGATTAAAATTTAAAATATTTACAATACATATATTTCTTTAAAAAAAATAAAATATTCATACTCACTCGCATACATGAACTCTTATCACCACCAAAATTAAAATGATAAGAGAAGGTAGTAATGAAAGAAATGTAAGTGTTTTAATTTTATAAATGTGAATATAATTGAGGAATGATAGGTTTATATAAAGATGCTAATCAAACAATTTTATATATATATATATATATATATATATATATATATATATATATATAAAAGAAGTTAAAAAACTAAGAGTTGAATTTTCACATTTAGTTTATTTATTTATATTTATTTGATCTTTAATATATAATATATAATTAATATTTTTAATTATATTCTATAATGGCAATTGTGTTAAAGTGTAAATAGTATAAAAATTTGATGTGGAATCATACTTTAAAATGGAGCAATTCTAGAATTTGAAACCATTTTATATAAATATATAGATAAATATAGATAAAATCCATGAATAGATAATAAATAAAAAAAATAAAATATAATAAATAAAAAATAAAAATAATTACCAACAAAACTAGCCTACAAATACTCCTCTGAATACTCTCTTGAACAAATTTGAAGTACTTCTAATAGGCAATAGTTTTGGTTTCTATACCATGCAGCCTTGTTCTCAATAATCTAAAATTCTGATGATGAACCAGAACCTATTTAATTATTCATAAACTGTAACCAAATGGTGACCAGGTCAGGCTTGCGAGGCTACCATACGACCCCAAATCAGCAAGTTTAGATAATGCTATATTATCCTATCTGCAGTACTTTCCTGACTAATATTCCAAGTATGCTGTTTCTTCCTTATATACTTGTACAAGTAACTTCAACGAAATAGAAAAAAAATGGAAGTCAACTAATACTATTATTTATGTAATCTCACTTGAAAAGGCAATATACAATTCTAAAATAAATGAAAGTAAGAACAGAAAATGCAAGGAAGTTGCCTTCTCTGTTCATGTTTATCTATATAGCAGCTGGACAATGTCCACATTCATTTCATAACAATCCTGCATCTTCTTCTTGTAATTCAGACAGAGATATGCACATTAACATTTCTCCCGTGTCAATACTAGCCCTCTTGTGGGCTGCTTATTTTTCACCACTCATTACCTGCTTTAGCTTCGATTTTCCACAGTTTCCTGATGGAGATCATCTCTTTTTCAGTGATTTAAATTCAACTGTGTACCGTGACGCCATCCAAGTTACTCGAGATGTTCGTAGTTCCATTGATAACATTGCAGGACGTGCTTTCTATTATAAGAAGTTCAACCTGTGGAAGAGAAAAGGCCAGCCTGCAATGTTCAACACAACTTTTGTACTCAACATCTCGAATCAGACAGTTATAGCTGGAGAAGGGTTGGCGTTTGTGTTAACAGACAACACCAACGTGCCTGAGAACAGTTATGGACAATGGCTCAGCATTGTGAATGCGGATACTAATGGAACAGCTCGAGCCAAAATCGTCGCGGTTGAATTTGACACCAGGAAGAGCTACTCTGATGATCTGGATGACAACCATGTTGGCTTGGATGTCAATAGTGTGTATTCAATCAAACAAGCCTCTTTAAGTGATTATGGTATTCATCTTTCAAATGGTACAGATGTCAAAGTCCATGTTCAATATGATGGCAAAAACATTACTGTTTTTGCTGGATACAGCAGCCTACAGAATCTGAGTCTGATTATGTCTGCACCTATAGATCTTTCTCTATATCTTCCGAACAAGGTGTCCGTTGGTTTTACAGCATCTACAAGCAATTACACTCAGCTGAACTGTGTAAAAAGTTGGAATTTTTATTCAAATGTTGGTGAAGAGGATCAGAAGCTGTTCTGGGTTTGGATTGTGGTAGCTGCAGCGATTGTGATTTTGTTATCAAGTGGTGGTGTTGCATTCTACTTTTACAGAAAAAAGAAATACCAAAATGAACAAGTTGATGATGAAGCTTATCCGAGCATAGAAGAGCAAATTAATGACTCATCTCTGGCACCAAGGAAGTTCAAGCTGAGACATCTTAAAAGCGCAACAAACAACTTTGATTCCAACAACAAGCTAGGAAGAGGTGGTTTTGGGACAGTTTATAAAGGAACATGGAAGAACAAAGCCATAGCTGTGAAAAGGGTTTCCAAGCAATCACGCCAGGGGAAGCAAGAATTCATTGCAGAAGTTACTACAATTGGTAGCCTCCGTCACAGGAATCTTGTAAAGCTGATAGGATGGTGTTATGAGAATCGCGAATACCTTATTGTTTACGAATACATGCCTAATGGCAGTCTAGATAAATTCATATTCCAGGAAGAGAAAACAAGCACGGGACAGGTAACTCTCAGCTGGGAGAAAAGGGTGAGTATTATACAGGGAACAGCTCTTGCTCTGGATTATTTACATAACGGATGTGAGAAGAGGATTCTCCACCGCGACGTAAAAACCAGCAACATTATGCTAGATTCAGAATTCAATGCAAGGCTTGGAGACTTTGGACTTGCAAGAACAATCCAGGAAAGACAGCAGACTTATTATTCCACAAAGGAGATAGCTGGAACTCCAGGTTACATGGCTCCAGAGATTTTCTTAACAGGCAGAGCCACAGTCGAAACTGATGTTTATGCGTTTGGGGTTCTAATGTTGGAAGTTGCTTGTGGAAGGAAACCTGGGAACCTGAATGAGCAGAATGATTACAACAATAGTATTGTGTATTGGCTATGGGACCTTCACAGGAAGGGTAGAATCCTTGATGCTGCAGATTCAAGATTGGATTACAAGTTCCCGGAGGAGGATATGGAATGTGTACTTGTTCTGGGGTTGGCATGTTGCCATCCGAATCCACATTTAAGGCCGCAAATGAAGCTGGTTTTACAGGTTCTGTCTGGGGAAGCTCCCCCACCGGAGATACCTGTAGAAAGGCCATCTTTCATCTGGCCTGCAGTTCCTCCATCTTTCAGTGGGACTGATTATTCACTTACAGGAAGCCAACTTACTCCATTTTCAGATTTAACTGGGAGGTGAATTATTACCCACCTTAGAAATATGCATTTAGCTGTTTTGATTATGAGTTTTTGCAATTCAGGTTAGGTAATTTTACATGAAGTAGGATGACATTGAAAAGTCATGCTTAAGATTTGTATGTATATATTTCCATGGCGCAGGGTAGTTCAAGCTTGAATTTCTGTATGTAGATATCTGTTTGCTTTCTTGTTATAAAAGCATGTCTCTTCTATCAGGAAACTCTTTGTTTGCTAATAAAAGTAGAAACGTATTTACACAAAAATGAGTCAGGAACACAATCAGATTACCCCAGGCTTTAAGAATATATTATAGCCAATGAATTTTCCTCGCAAAGTACAATAAATCAATTACAATATCAATGAATGCTACAAATTATCTTTTTCTCTATACCGGGAAAAATATGATTTTTTTGCTTTAAATTAAAAATAAAAAATCCCTTTGCTGGCATTACAGCTGTATGTGAGTCAAAACATAGACCAACTACTTTTTGATTAAACAATCTAAAGCTGATTCCTGGCACTTGCTAATCATAGTCAATTTGAACAGTCAAATCTTGTATGCCCAAATCATGATACAGACCATGGACGAATTCAAGCACAGGTCGATCATCAATTCCTTTTTTCACCTGATAGCGTCATGTATAGTAAAATGTTTTAACATTTCGAAACATTCTCTCATCTACTTATCCGTTTTATCAATGCAAAAGGAGATAAAACAAAGTCCAAACAACATACCTGAAGTGAGACTGAACCAACAACATGACCGGGCACTAGTTCCCAGAAGCGAGCATCAGAAACTTCAGTAACATCATCCCGAGATGTAATCTGCCAATACAAATTTATAGTCAAATATGTTAACAAAACAACAATATATATGATGGACCTTACCATTTAACAGAAAAAATAAAAAATAAATAAATGAAAACCTGTCTTAGGCATTTGTTAAATGCTGACGATGGAATGCTAGGTGGTGCCATCTGAAGCAATATACCACCAGTAGTTTTAAAAAGCGGCATAACAAGCATAAATACAGCAGCTGAGACTAGCCCCAAACATATAACTTCAGCATTCTTAACCCTGCAGCAGGAAGTAGAGAAATTATATCTATCTCCTATGATATACACACATTTAGATGAGGTCAGTGTGTCAATTATAGATAACCTACAACCACAGGCTCACCCGAGTGACAAAAACCAGGATGCCAATACCAAACCAGCGCTGCAGCACAAAAAGCATTTACCATATTAAGATGGATGCATTTAGAAGTAGTAGAGCTCATAAATTCAAAAGAAAACAAAAGAAATTTATATGCAGGTGTACTTCAGTAAAGCTATGTGTATAGAGAGAATATCAAACCTGCGAATGGAATCGGCAAGAACATGCAAGCAAACTGAATGATAGTTCATATCTTCTGCTATTCTGTATGCTGCATGAAAATAATAATCACTATAGACCCCATGTAAACATTCATAAGTCTCCTATTTGGGATAAAACTCAAGGTAACAAAAGTAAAGCGTCCCAACATGCGATGACAACTAACACAAACAACTATGAGACAACACGCATAGCCTTAGGACTATACATCAGGTAATTGCAATGAGTTTAAGAAGGAAAAAGTACACCAACTGCTGCAACTATGTTAAAGTTTAAAAATGAAGATTAATTTTCAGCAATTTATTGTACCCTATCTGAGCTTGTCATAATCCCCTACATAACCACCTCCAATATTTCTTTTCGTTCTCATGCTTATTCTTCATACTCTGTTTTTCACTAAAAATTTTGATGAAATAGAATGTAATTCCCTTCACCTTCCCACCCTAAAATTATTATACAGATAATAATAATACAAAAGAAAAATCCAGAGTAATAAAATCTTAGTTCCTTGTCATAAGTAATCATCGGAAATTCACAAATGATGTAATGCAGCAGCAGCATCAAGCAAATACAAACAGACCAGATAAGTTAAACAAGAATATGTAATTTTCCTATCTACAAAAGAAGCAGGCTCTGATCTCTCAAAATTTGTGAATCAAGGAACTGTAACATGGTTTTTTAAAATAAAACTTGCATGATATTCCTATAACAAAAACTTCATGTTCATGTTCATTGATTGAACACAAAACAGACAATCAACTTTTAAGTTGTAATTACCACCCAACACTTCTACATATAAATTTAGACTTCCATAAAACTTATATGACCAAAGGACAGACTTCCATAGATATTGAGCAGCTATGCCCTAAGAAAAGGTGAGACAGGGTTAAATGAAGTTTATCAGAAAAAAGAAAATGAGTCAAAAGAGTAGTGCTTCTTGCAACTCTAAGTTATAACATAAATGACAGTAAATTTGGAACAGATGATAAAAGCTTTGGAGGTCAATAAAATGGATGCTTTTGATAGAAAAGAAGGAAAGTCAATGACAGAAAATAAAAGTGAACAAACACATAGGCCCAAAAACAAGAGGTTTAAAGGAAAAGGTATATCATTGATAATTATGATTCCAAACTAATTGAAATATCTATCTTCCTGTCGAATAGATATGAATCATCCAAATGGCAAAACAAATATATTTTCTTCCAATAAAGATCTATTTAAAAAATTATTGCATAAACCATGGAGCTCATAAAATTACTTTTTAATAGTTAGTACATATACTGCAGCAATTTTGACCTGAATAAAATGAATAATTTACATCCTCTTAGCTACAAAGAGTGAAAAAGCATATTAATGTCCAAATCAGAAGCTAAACCAACAATTTTGCTTGAACATATACAGATAAACAATATCTCATCTTGCAGTAGAGGACTTACCAAGATTAACTCGAGCATAATTTCTGAAGAACCAAACCCCAATAAGATTAACCAACAAATTTGTAACTGCTGAAACAATCAAATAATGCCTACAGCAAGAGAGGAAGATTAATCAAAACCAATAAGATCTGAAGCAACAATAAAAATAAAAAGAGGAGAGAGAGAAAGCAATCATAATGGAATTTATAGATCAGAACCTCTATGACAAGAATTATCCTCCAACAGAAGTTCGATTACAAGATCAAGTGCACAACCAAAACAAGTTAAAACAAACACATTGAATGACAAAGACAAGTGGCCTTACTTATGCTCAGATTCATCTTGTATAAATGCATGAAGTGCTTCCACAGCCAAGGAGAATGACATGAACAGAAGAAACAGCTGTCTAAACAAGCAGCAAAATTTAAAAGAAAATATATTGAGATGTTAGCCCAAACTGAAAACTAAATAAATGAGGGAATAATGACAAGAATGATGGTAGGAAGTTTATTCAAAATATGCAAATTAATTATGGCAGCCTGAAACTGAAGGTTTGTATACATATGAAGAGAAACCAGAAAATCTGGCACATATATTTTAAATTGTCATAATACAGAATTGAATATTTAAGCCATAGAATTCAGTAAGAAAGCACACAAAGAGAGAAAAGGACAGCAAAACAGACAATTGTTCTTAATATGAAATTTGACAAAAGTCCAATATTGTGTTGGGAACAGTGCAGGGAAGAGAACCTCTCTTCCTGATCCATAAGACATATATTTCTGGTTTCCAGTTTGTTAATGGACAATTATTTATATAAGATAGGAATAAATAATTTCTTCTAATACAATTACATGCTCTAAGGACACACATTAACATAAACTGAATGTAAAGAAGATTTGGGGCATTATTAGATGACTAAAGTTATTGTGCAGGAAGTTAATGAACTATTTTCTTGTAACAGTGAACTAAATTTTCAATCAAAAATGGATGTCGACAGAAATAAGCAGTCGATCATGGAAGGCACTAAGCATTGACAAGGAATGGAAGTATTCTTTACATGTATCCTACCATGAACAAATATATTTCAGCAACAAAATTTACCCAAAATTGTAGACATAAGTTCTCAAAGATGTTTCTAAAAGTGCCAACAATACTATATATAATCACATCCATCGTTTGGCCAAATTGTTAGGGAACAAATTAATTTCTTACACAAATAACAGCAGGAAATGTCATACTTACAGCATTGGTAAAGGCGGACAAAACTTCAAGCCTCTTGTACCTGAAATTATATTCAACTAAACATCAATATTCAGGGACTCAGCATGAATAAATTTCGGTTTCGCATCAACATCATACATAATCAATCTCACCCGTAAGTATATAAAAAATCAGGCTTTTTTCGGGAAGTCGCCATAGCAAATATCGAAAACGTTAACAACCCGCAACCAAACGTCAAATGAAAAGCATCAGACACCAGTCCTAAACGCCAGTAACACAACAATTAACAATTCTATCCCAACACAAACATACAAACAAAAACACGAAAAGTAAATAAACACAAAAATCGAAACCATACCGACACGGCCCGTAAAGAGACCGATAGCCATTTCCACAGTAGAATACGCGACATTAAGGGAAATCATAAGGAACAACCTCTTCATTTGACGATTACCATACCTAAGAGCACGAAAGAACGAGAACTTATCCGGTTCGCTAGAATATCTATCGTTTTGAGAGATTCCAGAAGGCATATCGATGGTCGACGACACAGTAGGAGAGAGGAAAGGCTTGGTGGAGGAGAAATCGTCTTGCTGTTGAAACGAAGGCTGCCGTAGATAAGTATTCTTCAGAAGCGAAGGCTGTCGTGAAAACGCCATTCTTCGATCCGTCGTGCTCAGTCCCAAATCGGCGTTCCATGAATTCTGCAAGTCAGGGTCCTGTGGACGGTGATTGAAAGATCTGCTAGTAGTGGTATCCATTATCGAATCCGCGCTTGCTGATTCGAATTGGAAAAGAAGAAGATTATGATTTCGATTCTGATTCGATTCAAACGAAGGAAAAAGGAAACGAAGCGAAAAGAAGACTTGTGTTTGAAGAAATGATGGAGAGAAGGAGACCGCAAAAGTCCAAGTAAACGAGTGGACTTGTTATGCGATTCATTCTGAAATCAACGGCGGACGTGAGAGTGGCCGTTTGCCATCAAATCAGGACAGGTTATATATGAAGGGGTCGAGGGTTAATTCAGCTCATCGGGTGGATGACATAATCTTGTTATGTTTTAACAGACTGGATCATCTTGTCAAAATTTTCTTTTTGGAGGGGGTTTAAAAATCGTCTAATTAAGACGGTGACGCATCGGATAGCTGGGTTAACTCGCCCCACATTCTATCCATATTTGATTGGGATAATATTTACGCTTTGTTAGGATGGTTGGCACTACTATTTTGTATAGTGTGGTTTAGTTCAGTGTTATTTCGTCCATTGATGGTATTGTATAGATTAAAAAAATATATAAATTTATTATAATACCTTTATATATTTTTAGATGATTTAATTTATTTTTTTAATTTTATTATTTTATTTATTTATTTATTTGCAAATTATTTATTTTTTTATTAGTTTGATAAAATAAAATATTAAGGTGCCAATTATTTTCTTTTTAATATTTTTATTTATATTTAAGTAATTTTGATTTTTTTAATACTTTTATCTTCATTTAAGTGCTTAAAAAACATTTTAAAAAATCAATTATTCTAATTAGATTAGATATAATTAAATACTGCTCATTGTATTTTCATATTAATCAATTTTTACATAATAAAATTGGAAAAAAAATCTTAAAATTTTTAATAAAAATATTAATAAATAATGAAATAATTTCAGCCAATTTTGTGAACATCAAATTTACAAATTTATTTTATTTTTATTTTAAAAATTAAACATGTTTTAAAAAGTTATTAAAGGGTAAAAAGTAATAAAAATATATTATATTAATAGAATGTAAAAAAATACTTACTTGTGTAAAAAGATTTAATATTTAAAATTTACAAATTAGATCCAATTACATAGTAATGAAAATAATGGAACCTAACAAAATATAAATATTTTAATTAATTTGATTAATTTTAATAATTTTTTTGAGAATCATATAAATATATTAAAATAAAAATAAACTATATGTGAAAATAGACCAAAACAATCTCAAATAATCAAATAAAATATGTTTAAAAAAATAGTTAAATCAAATGAACAATCAAAACACTATATCGAATAACCAAATTAAATAATAAATAAATAAACTAAATAAAATTAAACATTCCCAAATTAAAAATAAAAAATAAAAGTCAAGATAGTGAAAATTTATCTATTGCAATTACACCATTACATTTTTATACTTTTCCTAATATATTAGGACAATTTTGGAAGACAAAAAACATAACCCATGCTAACACCCCAAATTGGTGGGTTATAAATTTCATCCAAATCAACACATACCTGACTAAACTAAACCATACCAATCCAACCTATAATCCAAACATGGTATAGGTTATTAATAACCTAAACCATATCACACCAAACCATAATCCAAACATACCCTTAGGGTCCATTGTATTTTTGGACTTTTTATTAAAAAAAATTATATTTTAGACCAAAATTAAAATTTTTACAAAAATAAACTTTTTTTAAAAGTTTTTGTAGAACATAGACCAAAATGACCGTAGTACTCCTGCTTCCTGGTCTTGATTTGCTTACCGGGCAAATCAGACCGGGAAACAGACAAAATATAATTGTTTCCTGGTGTTCTTCTTCTCGGACCGGGAAACAAAACACCGGGAAACAGTTATATTTGCCTGTTTCCTGGTCTGATGCTTCCTGGTCCACTTAGAAGCTCATTTTTGCAATTTTTTTTTAAAAAAAGTCTAAAAGTGTAAAAAAATTAAAGTTGGTCTAAAACTATTTTTTATATATATATATAAGGTCTAAAAATGCATATTTTCACTAATATTTAATGGGTTCATTAAATTTATAGGCCACCAAAAGTTTAAAGTATAATTATAGACCCATTTTAAAAATCATACAAATTTATTAAAAGTTTGTTTTTATCCTATAGGCCTAATTTCCATACTACCATTTTCAATATAAAAAATAAAATAAATATATTTTGAATTTACTTTAAAAAAAATAAAACCACTCATCTCCAAAATACCCTTCAACCGGTTAGGGAGTTTGGATCGCTTTGTTGTGTTTCAACAAATCGATATTTACAAATTCGATCTTCTTCTTCTCTCAACTGTCTCATTCTTCTTCTCCAATATCAACCTAATCAATCTTCCATCTTTTTCTTCATTGGTATCAGCGAAAGTCTTAATCTTCTTCTCCTCCAAAACGAAATTCTCCATCTTCATCGAGGAATCCTCTCCAATTGCGATTTGTGTTTAGGGATTTGCTGCCGAAGTTGTCAATTTGCATTATGCTGTTGAAATCGCCGATTGGTGTGGAGGTATTTAGAGAATCCTACTACTTTTGCTGCTCAGGCGTGAGGAATCTTGAGGTCTTTGTCATTGTAGTATGTTGGTAGGTCTAGGTCGTGGAGCTGCTTGTGTTGTGATAATATCAAAGGTAAGCTTATTGTAATCAATTGCATGTATTTTGGATTTGTAGTATACATAATTGTGTGATGCTGCTGTTGTTATATTGAAATATTTGGTCTTGATGAGATGATGAGTTGTTGCTGCTCAACTTTGTTATTGATGAGTTGTTATTGTTGTTATATGTTGTTATTAGTGATTCTCTATTAGTGATTCTATGTGTTGATGCTGAACTTTTGTTATTGGTGATTCTATATGTTATTCATCTAGTGTCCTGCTGCTACTGCTGTTATACGAGTTATACTGACACTGCTGTTATATTCAAACATTAGCTTTTGATGACCTGCTGCTATTGAAATTTGTTTTTATCGATTCTATATGTTGATTGGAATATTTATTGCAGTTGTTTTTCATTTGGTGTCTGGATTTATAGACTGTGACCCTTGCTCACAATCTGTGAATTTAAGTAGTTTATATCTATGATCCTTATTCACTGTCTGTGAACAGATAATACTATGAAAAAATAATACAGTCTGTAAACTGATGGACTATATTATTGTTCACAGTGTTATCTGTTCACAAACTATGAACTAATAATGTGCACATGTGTGAGCTGTATTCACAGTTTGTGAATAGCGATCACAGATTTATGAACTGATGATGATATCTTGTTATCTTACGGGTTGATTTAATTTTTGCAGATGAATCATGTAAGAGTTGTTCTATTCTACGATGCAGAGTGGAATGGTACTGCACCCAGGGCTGAGGTTTTCAATGTAAACATTACGCGGCAGCAATTAATTGATAAGATTTTGTCCAAAAATAGTAAACAAAGAGAGAAGGATCGTCTATTGCTGCATTACATGTGGTTGAATCCAGATGGTATAAAAGTTAGGATGCCTATTAATGACGATGGTGACTTGAAGTTTGCTTTTGGAGAGAACCCTTTAGTTATTCACATAGATTCTACCGAAAGTGAGACCTTGGACAGCCCAGAGCCGATTCTACAACCGGTTACTTAATGTAATAATATGATAGGTAATTATGTAGTTCATTAGGAATTATATTATATGTGAACTGTGTTTAATTATGTAATATATTGTAAACTTTAATCACAGGATGTAAACTATGTTTAATTATGCAGTATATTATCTGTGAATTACAATCATAGACTATGAATTGTGTTTATTTATGTGTTATATGGCATGTGTTTATTTATGTATTATATGATCTGTGTTTAACTATTAAGCCTATTATTTGGGGATTTTAATAATGACTCGACTGGCTTCCCACCTCGTTGGATGAACTGTGATCATTGATCACAACTCGTGATTTCGGGTCACATTCTGTGAGTACCGTCCACAGTACACTCATGTGGATGACATGGCATCCCCTAAGAAAAAGATGGGCCTCTTAGTACTAGACATGACATATTATAGGTCTCCACATAATTTCGTAATATTTCGACAACTACTGAATATGCATGTTGACGGGTGCCGAGTCTATCAATATTTAAAATATCCTGTAAACGATAAATTAATTATAGTAAATAAGGTCGAATCCACAGAGAACAGTTATCAATTCTGATTTGTATATTAGCCAAGTTGTATAAATTGGGGGTTTAAAAAGTGAATTGAATTGAACACTTAGAACGTAAATATTTACGATCAAATATACTAAAAGACCCAGCTAACTGATCATTTAATTAATGTGTTGATCATTGATTCTAAAGATATCTTTATCGAATTTAATAACCACAGTTATAGTTATTGACAACGTGCCTAACAACCAATCTTTTCCTTAGTTATTAGACTGACCGGGTATGACCCTTCGAATCAATCACTAATCTAACACGTAGATTGCAATATGAACTATAAAAGACCTATGGTCATAGCAAATGAATCAGTACGACAGTTCTTGAACAATGATTGTGAAACCTCTACACTACCTAGATTAGATTAATTACGAATTATCTAACATGCAATGTATTAGCATACTCAATTAACTAATCGCGTGCTTAATCAATTAATTAAATAAAACTAACATGACCTTAGCTATGGACACAGAATGACCTTAACTATGGGCCCAGAGATTACACAAATATTAAAAGATAAAGAAACGAAGTAAAGATCTCACAACAGGGACGGAGCCAATGGGGCCTGTGGGTGCCATGGCCCCCCCAAGGCTCAGAGATAAAACTAGTTATATAGCATTGTGGTTTGCTGGTAGTGTACTCAATCAATACTCAAGACTTGAAGGCTTTGTTTGGATGGTGGTTTTGTATAGTTTAGTTTAGGTTATTTATAACCCATGCTATGTTTGGATGATAGGTTGAATTTCCATGGTATGGTTTAGTTTAGTCAGGTATAGGTTATTTTGAATAGAATAAGTAACCCACCGAATCGGAGTGTTATCGTGGGTTGATAATTTTATTTTCCAAAATTATCCCTATTACCTTTCAGAAATTACAAAAAAATAAAAAATCAAACCTAACATGTTTCACGAGTCATCGTTTCTCTGTGTCACCTCTTTTCTTCATTGTTGCTCTGCGTAAACTCACTTCGCTGTGTGGCTCCACCGCCTCGCTCCACCGCCTCACTCCGTTCCTGCATTGTCAACTCATCTGCAACAACGTGAGATATGTTTCTTCATTGAAATTTGTAAATAGAAACAAATTAGGGTTCATAGTTTGATTCTGGAGATTTCGATTTTGTACGTGAACTAATTCTGATGATTGTTTCACAGTTTTTTAGCTCTCTACTTTGTTTTCTTATCTGGGTTTATTGTACTTCATGACTAGGTCCAAATCCACTCAAAGCTCACTCTCTTTGACTTCTACTTCTTGCTCGTTTTTGTTGGAACCGCTAGTAAGTTTATGTAACATCTTTTGGCTCTTTGAAGTTATTACATTATCAATGTATGTGAGTCTCTGCATGTGTTCATTGGGTTGTGTTTGATTTTTGAAATGGTTTGATTGAATTGTTTCTTTTGCGAGCAGATATTGGAGATGTTAATTTGGCTGTTGGTAGAATGTGTTATATTTTGAGGAATTACATATAATTTGGTTGTTGGTTGTTGAATATTCCTTTTAGAAGTTCAAATGGGTGATTAAGAATGTGATTAATAGTAAATATATGAGTTGACCACAAGAGTTAGGTACTGTGTATCCCTCTTTGGACATGAATCAATTTTGTTTCTCTAGAATTCGACAGTGTGTGTCTGGGACATTCATTTTTCCAATAAAATTAAATTTAATATGACTTCCTGGTCAGCTTTTGCAGAATGGTTTTTGGTTTGAATTCAATCATGCATATATATTTTGAAAGTAAAGTAGAAGAAATTGTTTTAGATCCATTTTTATTTTATAAGATTCACATGGTCAATTATATACTTATTGCAGTACTAATGTTTAGTGAAGGCACATATATATTGCAAAAGCAGCAGAGTATCTGTGTATACATGCAATAAACAATATCATAATTTGACCCAATTGAATTTTAAATTAAAACTTGCATGATATTTGAGATTCGTGGAGGGTGTTCATGAGTACATACATGTATGTGAAGTTATTATTGAACTTGAACGAGAACATAGGAATAGTATAAGAAATAAGGTTAATGTACCCCTGGCTCCAGTACTTGGACATATTTGACCATTTAACATCCTGTACTCATTTTTGTGATTAGTCAGTATGAATTATCTGTTGTTGACATTGTAATAAAGTCTGTATCTATCAGTGCTTCTTGTGGAGTTCATCATTTGTCTTTTCGCTATGTTGATGCCAATTGATACATTTATATGGACACTCAATATTGATGCAGAGGATACAGTTTCACAGCTTTTTAGCTCTCTATCTTTGTTTCTTTATCTAGATTTCTTGTACTTCATGACTAGGTCCAAATCCACTCCAAAGCTCCCTCTTTTTGGCTTCTACTTCTTGCTCGATTTTACTGGGACTGCTAGTAAGTTTCTGTAACATCTTTTGGCTCTCTTAAGTTATTACATTATCCGTATATGTGTGTCTATATATGTGCTCATGTATGCATTGTATTAGATCCTCATTTATAGTTTAAAAACAAAAGAGATAGACAATCCAATGGAGAAGAATGAATATTATAGTTATAGTCGTAGAGACAAATAATTGAATAGTAATACTAGACTAGATTTGGAATGGAGGAACTGGAGTTAAATGTTTTCCATCATATGTGAGAATAAATTAATGGGGTAAGAAGATAGAAAGTCAAAAGCCATAAAATGAAATTAATACATATTAATATATAGTCTTTAATTAATTGAGGTGGAGATTTTTTGGATTGGTCCCCACCAGATAACTATAGTTATGTGTCACGATATCCATTGTTTATTTATCAAATATCTAGAAATTGATACCAATCATGAACCTATCATGTGTTCTCCATTTGATCTAATTAAATTCCCAAAATTATTTACATGTTTAATAGTATTGGTCAAGCATTCCAAATAGGCCATATTCAAATATTAATGATTTGAATTGTTATCACATGCTTCAATTGTTTAATTAGAATTGAATTAAGTAAATCGTCTTTGAATTCATTCCATAAAGCTTTGATTCTCATGCTTAGATCTTTTATTTTAAGGGTATAACTGTTATTTAATTTAAACTTGCATGATCTGATGCCCTTTGCCAACAAGTAAGAATCCAATTATTATTAGTGATATTTCTGTCATGCATAAAATAGAAATCTGTAACATGATTTGTATTTTATATAAATTTTCAGGTGTGTTAGCTTATTGAAAAAGAGAAAGAGTATTTGGTGGAGCATATAAAAGCTAATTTAAGGATATCAAGGTACTCTCACTAGTTCTCTCATTACAATTGGCTATATTTTTTATATCACTGTCTTAGTTTTGTCAGGATCTTTAATTTAAATTATTTTGTGGTTAGAATCTTCAATTGCTTGTATAATTTTAATTAAGATTGCTTTGCTTTAATTATTGTAACTTGTCTGGCTTGTATTATTGTTTATTAATTAATTTATATTATGTTCCCAAATGGGTATGTCCTTACTAAATATTCATTGTTTTATGCTTATTTTTAGTTATCATGTTTTCTTGGTCATCATTTGCACTAACTCATATTGTATATGGATGACAATGATACATTGCGTAGACAGCAAATGATTGCTATAGTTGCACAAGCTGCTTGGTTTGCCATTAGTTGGGTTTGGTTGTTTAGGATGCAAAAAGAGAGTAGGAAAACTAAGGTTCCACATGAGATAAGACTTGAAGGGGAAAAGGTTAGAGATAAACTTATGAAGCACATGCTTTCTAGTTCATTTTGTCATCATATGATTCGAATGGGAGCTCCAGCTTTTAGAAACTTTTGTGACCTATTAGCTAGAGAAGGTGATCTTAGGCCAACTCTCCGAGTAACTGTTGAAGAACAAGTTGCAAAAGCACTTTACTTATTAGGTCATAATGAAAGAAATAAAACCCTAGCTTGTTGGTTTCGGCGTTCAGGTGAGTCCACAAGCCGTCACTTCCATAATGTATTGAGAGCTATATCAAAACTTCAAGGGAAATTTCTTAAACAACCTG
This sequence comes from Cardiospermum halicacabum, assembly GCA_031304145.1. Taxonomy (NCBI): domain Eukaryota; kingdom Viridiplantae; phylum Streptophyta; class Magnoliopsida; order Sapindales; family Sapindaceae; genus Cardiospermum; species Cardiospermum halicacabum. The sequence continues at coordinate 13,486,207 of CM062392.1, forward strand.
ATGGTTCTTATGCACCTCCAGAGATAACCAACAGTTCTAGGTTTTTTCCATACTTTAAGGTGACTACATTACTACAAATCCATTAGTTTTATTTGTTTATTTTTTAAATTGTCATAGTTCAATTTCAGGATTGTGTAGGTGCAATTGATGGCACACATTTTCGTGTCAAAGTTTCTAGTAAAGAAGCTCCTAGGTTTCGAGGAAGGAAAGAGTATCCCACACAAAATGTACTAGCAGCTTGTACATTCGATTTGAAGTTTACTTATATCCTAGTTGGGTGGGAGGGAACTGCATCTGATTCAAGAATAATTAAAGATGCATTAAGCAGGCCTAATGGTCTTAAAATTCCCGAAGGTAATTAACTTAGGTTTGTTATAATAGTCACAAATATTTTTTAGATTATAATTCAACTTATTTGTTGTTTTTAGGCAAATATTATCTTGTTGATGGTGGATATATGTTAAGGAGTGGGTTGATTACACCTTATAGGGGTGAGCGATATCATCTGAAGGAGTATTCAAGAAATCCACCTCGAACGGCTCGTGAATTATTTAATAATCGACATGCATCCTTACGCAATGCAATTGAACGAGCATTCGGAGTTTTAAAGAAGAGATTTCCCATAATTGCTAGTGGAACCGAACCAACATATAGAATTCGAACTCAAAATCTGATTATTTTTGCATGTTGTATTGTGCATAACTACTTGAGAGGTGTTGACCCAAATGATGCTATACAATCGGAGTTTGACAAAGAGTACAATGAAGATGACATAGAACCAGCAAATTCAAATGATAGGGTTAGGGATAGTGCGGAAGAAACTAGATTAGGAGGAATGATTAGGGATACAATATCGACTGAAATGTGGCATGAGTATAACACTAGTTGATGTATTACCAGTACGATATTTCTATGGATGTATACATCTGATATCCATATTTCTATGGATGAATATATATCTAATCTTGTCTGATACTTCTATGGATTACCAATACGATCTATACACTCGAATTTTGAATGCATGTACATATCTTTTCCAATTTAATTTCATATTTCGATATTACATATAGCTTAAGAGATCATTTTATTTTGAGATTTTAGAACTTTTTTGATGTTTTGCTAATCATCCAAGCAATTGGTGGGATATTTCAATTAATTGAGATTTTATGTTCATTTGTTTATTTATTTTTTCAGAGAAAAAAATGTCAAGAAAATCCCTAAAATCAGATTCTCAGATTTTGATATGGACTTCTACTATGGATGATGCTCTTATTGATTCTTTGATGAATCAAAATAATTTAGGCAATAGAGTTGGAGGAACCTTCACTCCACATGCAATGGATTTGGTTGTTCAAGAGCTGAAAGAGAAATACCCTGATAAGCCAATTGAAAAGGAGCGAGTGCACAATCGCATAAAAAACATCAAAAAACAGTGGAACAAATGGTATGATTGTATGCATGGATTGAGTGGATTTGCTTGGAATCCACGAACGGAAATGATGGATGCTGAAGAGGAAGTTTGGCAGCAGCTAATTCTGGTAATTTGATTATTATTATTATTAATATCATTTTTAGTTGGTAGTAGGATAATTCTGTGTACTGAATGTGCCCGACTGTTTCTCTATTTTTGCTTTTACTTATGTTAGCTTCATTGAACTCTAGTTTGCAGGAATCATTCTGACATAAGAAATTCATTATTGGTGCTGCTGTGTTATTTAGATATTGACATGAAAAAATCATCAAATATCTAGGTTGTTGCTGCTCTGTTATTAAGATACTGTATCTTGATTGTGTATCTTGATTGAGCTGGGAACATGGTTTATTAATTTGGAAAGTGTATTAATATTATTGTACTTATGAGGTGCAACTGATACACTATTTTTAATTTGTTGATCTACAGGCCAATCCTGGAGCTGCAGAGTTGAAAAGAAAACGTATAAGAAATTACGAAAATTTGGTGGAACTATATGGGAGAGATAGGGCAGCAGGAACATATGCCGAAGGTCCACTTGAAATTGAACTAAGAGCTACGAATAGGAAAAGGTGCAGTCAAAGTACATCAAATAGAGAAGGAACAAACAATTCAATGAATGAAGATGAAGCTGATTTTGAGGGTTTTAATACAGAGTTAGGAGATAATTCACAAGCACAATCTGCAACTTCGGGGGGAGGGAGAAAGAAGAAAACTAGTGTTGTGACTATAGATCCTGCTGTAATGATCTTGGAAAAAGTGTTCAAGAAACTTGCTAGTGCGATGACAAAGTGGAATAAACCACCTGTTACAGGATCTGAACTTTTGGAGATGTTAAAGCCATTGGGACTAGAACCGGATATGGAGGAAGAAGCTTTCATAATATTATCAACAAAACGTGAACTTTTGGATATGTTCCTAGCTTACCCAGCAGAACGTCGCAAGTCTATAGTACTAAGACATGTTATTGGAAATCATTAGGATAAAATCATCATAACTATACATTTTAAATATATAACTAGTGTTTTTTTTTTGTTAGTTATATGACTATGTTAGTTGGATTGAACATATATTTTGTATTACATATTTTGTTTGGGATTGTGAATGTTTTGAATTCACTGTGTTTGTGTTTTACTTTATTTTACCTATTTTGTTTGAGATTGTGAATGTTTTGAATTAGTAGATGTTTAGTTCTATATTAATTTGATTTTTTTTATTTAATCTATTTTATTTAGTTATTTTGGATTACTAATTTTTATTAAAATATTAAAATTAATTTATTTAATTAAAATGTTAATATTTAATTATTTATTTATTTTGTTAAATTATTTACAAAAGGAAATTTAAAAAAAAAAATCAAAAGTCATACTATATACAAATGAATAAATAAAATTATTAATTAAAAGCACGTAGTGTATATTACAATAAAGGGGCATTATAGTCAATATATAACTTTTAAACTCATACCAAACTATCCATCCAAACAAGAAAGTTGGTTGTACTGTACAAAACTATACTATCTATCCAAACATGATTTCAGTACGATACGAAACAATACAGAACTAAATTATACAATACTAAACAACGGTGCCAGCCATCCAAACATAGCCGAAGAGTTCAAGATTTTCTACTTACCCTTTTCTTTTTCTTTTTTTTTTTAATATTTAGTAATAATGTTCATTTTCCTTTAATTTTTTAATATTATTCTAAAATCCTTTTATATATAGTAAAATCTATATATATATATATATATATATATATAAAGCAAAATGAGATACTTCACCTACTTTAAGAATTCGACACGTGGCATACACATGGCAACAATTTCTCCAATTATAGTATGTCACGTGTCCAACTAAGAGTTGAATCATGCATAATTGTTCTTTAGTGTCATTCTCCCTATCTTATTTAATGTTCTCATCCTTTAACTCTTTATTTTCCATGTCTCTTTCTCTTCCGTTTCTCCCTTTTAAATTCTCTCATTAATTTGTTATATATATATATATATATATTACTATAAATACTATTTGTCTTCTTTTGGTTTTCTCTCATCTTTAACTTTTAGTTTCTCAAATACGTTTAAAAACTATTAATTTATTCAAAATATTTGTCTACTATAAATAGTTAGCTTCACCTCTTCATTCTACTATAATTCACCTCAATCTTCAAATCATCTCTACATCAAATGTAAGTCGCCTCTCAATCATCTTGATTCTTTTACTTTAATATTTTTGTTATTGTATGCTTTTTTTTCTTTTTTCTTTTAAATGCATTCTTATGTTTATAGTTTTATTTATTTGGAAACGCTAAAGATTGTTGTAATGTTTTTCTTTTCAGGTATTTTCCAATTTTAAAATTGTAAGATTCATTTTCGATCTATTTTATTATATTTTCTTTTCTTCTTTCTTGTATTTTGTGTTATGTTCTATTTTATTATGTGTGATGATTTTTTTTTGTTTTTGTTATTTGTATCTTTTACAGCCCTCCAACTTAAAAATGTCAGGGTTTTTATCCTATCAAAATTTATTTATTTATGAAAATGTTATATTTTTCTTCTATTTTACAAAATGAACATATGGAAATAATTTTATTTGTTATTGTAAGTTAATTTTATTTATAGTCAAAATAAATTTAAGTAATTTTATTAGTAATATGACTCTAAACTATAATTTTATATCTATTCATGTATTTTTAATATATAATTTTCTACTTAGTTGGATAATTTTTATGCAGTCATGTTTATTAGAAACTTATATTATTAAATTTTATTTATAATCTGTTATTTTTATGGTCATAATTGTAACTCTTGAAATTATTATTTAATAATAATAATAATTACATGTTGATAAGAGAATATAAAAGAATGACTACAAAATTTAAAAAGAAATAAAAAGTTACAAAATTCCAAAATGTTTTAATTAATGCTAGAATTAAATTGGTATTAAAAGGATAAATTAATTTGATTTTGTATTAAAATGACCTAAATAAAATAAAATTGATTAAAAAGACAATATCCTAAAAAAAAATTAAATATCCAATAATAAAAATATAAATTAATTGGTAATAATAATAATAATAATAATAATTACATGTTGATAAGAGAATATAAAAGAATGACTACAAAATTTAAAAACAAATAAAAAGTTACAAAATTCCAAAAGGTTTTAATTAATGCTAGGATTAAATTGGTATTAAAAGGATAAATTAATTTTATTTTGTATTTAAATGACCTAAATAAAATAAAATTGATTAAAAAGATAATATCCTAAAAAAATATTAAATATCCAATAATAAAAATATAAATTAATTGGTAATAAAATCTATACAACTTTCGAATAATAACTATTAAAATAAAATTAATTAATATATATATATGGTTTGTATCTAATTAGAAATCATCTGTGAATGAGAGATGATAAAGCAAATCTCTAACTGTTAGATTTTCAGTGAGATTTATGCATTATAAAAGTTGACGTTTGCTTGAGAATTCAGTTTTATGTGGAAAATTAGTAAAAAAAAAGGTAGAGTTTTTGAATTTGGTTAACATTTTTTTTTTTAATTCTTTTGGCATGTTGATTTTGTGTTTCATTTATCTTTCTCAATAATTACGTCTCTATCCTTTTATCAGTTAATGTGTTTAATGAGTTTTTCTCTCCATATTCTCTTCTAAATTTTTCTTAATGTCACTTAATGAGATGATGTTATATTTTCATGAAACAATTTATCTTTTCATTTTATTTTTATACTATAAAAAATCTCCCTTAAAATAAAATATAATATATCCATCTCTCGACTATTTTTTTTACTAAAAATTTATTTTTCTTATAGTTTGTTTTTCGTATTTAATATAACTTTTATATCTAGATATGATATTGGTATACAAATTTTCAAATCTCTTAAATTCAAATATGATGACTCATAATCTATACATTTTCATTTTACTCAGTAGTTTTGTTTATTTATTATTTGTTTACTATATATATATATATATATATATATATATATATATATATATATATAAAATAAAAAAAGTACCTCTTACCCACATTCACCTCCAAAATGGTAAGATTCACTTCATATTAAATGAATATTTCGTCTTTTATTTTATTTTTTATCTTTGTAACTTAATTCTATTTAGTTATTTTTTATTCCATAATATTTTCTTTATTCATTCTTATGAATCCATCCGAATTTAAAATAAAAATAATAATTTTATAACTAATTCGATTCAAAATTGTAATTAAAATTATTCTAATATTTTGTTTAACATTTTTGTTGTGGGTTCAATGTAGTTAATTTATTTTAAGAAAATAATAATAATTTATGACAATACTATTTAATAAAAATGAACATTAGTAAAAAATTGTATCATGTTAACAATCCTATTAGAATTCTAATGTTACTTTTAATTGTATTAATTTATTTAGTATTTGTTTAAACTGAAATTATTATTAGGAATATATTTAAAGTGATAGTATAAAAAATTAGTTATTTTTTTTATAATTATTATATTTCTCAAATCGAATATAATTGGTCTTATATCAATCCATAAAAATATTTATTTAGATAGCAATTAAAAAACTTATTAATATTAAATTGTATTTAATTATTATTCTCTTTATTATGTTGAAATATTGTTGTATTCGGATGTAATTCTGAAAATTATTATTGTAGTTTTTTTTTTTAAATTAACTGACTTGGTTATCATTCCTATTTAATTATTGTAATGCAATCATTGCAAAATGCTCATACATTCCTATTAAAAAAACAAATATCAGTTTTATTTTCCGATTGATGATGTTAAACATGAGGTTACATTGTTACATTTTTCATCTATGATATTGCTTTATATATCTATTGATTTCAAGTGGTTAAATAAAAATATACTGTATTAACACAACCGATCCCGCGCAATGCGCGGGTACATATACTAGTTATTTTATATAAAAGCAATTTTTTAAATATTTCATTTTTATGAAACAATATAAATTTATTTAAAGTTTAATTTTTTAATATATAATTATATTTTATATTTTTAATTTATATTTTAATTTTTTTTAATATTTTTGTTTTTAACTAATTATAATATTATGTAATTAAAATTTATAAATTTTAAAAAAATGATTATTTAAAAATTATTTATAAAGTATTATCAAATTTTATAAATTTAAAAGTTATTGAATAAATTATAAGCATAATAAATTATATAATAAATATAATAATATAATATATTTATATCATATTTCTTTCTCTGCCAATTTCATATATTAATAAATTTAAATTCATACATGATAAAAAAAAAAATCTATCCTTTTTTTAATATGAAAATAACTAATTTTAAGCTATAAATTATATATATATATTTATTTATTTATGATAACAATAATTTATAGTTAGATATTAAAAAATATTTTAAACAATAAAATAAAAAAATTAAAATCATGTAATTAAATTATAGAAAATTATATATATATTTAAACAAATTTATTTTAAAATCTGAACAAAATATATGTATCGTATCGATTCAGACCATACATAAATTATACTACCTCCGTTTTTTTTTCAATAGGTGAAACATTAGCATAGTGTGCACTATTTATTAGACAATTTATTTCACATCTTATTTCTTACTTATGTATAAATAATAATATAGTCAAGTGAGATCTTGTTTTATTTATCTTAATGTCTATTTTTCAAATACTAAGTTATTATAATTTTTAGTTGTCTATAATAGTATTGGATAGTATACGCAACAATTATGATAAGTAATAAAATACCCTCACACTATCTTATATTTTCCCTCAAGTATGCCTACAACTCACTCTTTAAAGAAAATTTAAGTGGTCTAACAACAGTCTGCCCAAAGAATTAACCATAATCCATAGTGCCCACGAGTAACTCAAATCACCAAAACAAGAAAAATGAAAGACAGGGAGCTATCATGTATTAAGCACACAAACTTTAATTCTATCTTTGATTAGAGCAGATGCAAAGACAGCAAGTGATAATTTGCAAAAAAAATCACATATACCAGCGCCACAAGCAAATATAAAAGACAGTCAAATTATTATACACAACTAAAGTAGCCAACAAAATCAAACAACTTTATTAGTCACTAGTCGGATATCTCTTTTTTTTTTCTTTTTTTTTTTTTAGAGAATTTAACCCTAAACAACCAGCTAGACATTTCAAATCAACACTCCTAGTTATTTCCAAGTTTAAAACGGCCCCAAAAAGGTACTAAACTCTTTCCAATCACTAGCTTCTCCATACATAAGCCACTTAAGGAGAACAAATGTCGTGTCACCTATTCCGGCCAGTGAAAGGAAATGGAAAAACCAAGAATGTGTGACTTTGGTCGGACTGTGTTCGGCCCTAATAAGGGAAAATCCTCCTACCACCAGCGGCTCCATACATACAATAACTTAAGGAAGATTAGCGCTGATCCACTAATCCTAGCTGATGATACTGAGTCACATGATCAACGTCTTTTTTTTTGTACTGCTATATTATTTTCTAACTAACTGGCTCCCTATTTGCAAGTATCTAGCATGGGTGAGTTCTAAATTAAATTATCACAGGTTGTAGAAGCATCTGCTAACGTCTTAAGTACACAAAAATTAAGTTTCATAATTAAAGCTCCCAAATTAATCAAAAATCATATTAAAGGCGATTCAAGATTGGCACAAAATAGCAATATCCTATGGGCATAAGTAAAGTCAGAACACAAGAGACACAAAAGAAATAGAAAGGAAAAACTGAAATCCCAAAATTCAAATAACTAAAATAAAATCTATAAACCTCCTTAAAATAAAAATAAACTCAACAAAGAATAACTAAAATAAAATCCAAAAACCTCCTAAAATAAAAATAATCTCAACAAAGACTAAAAATAAACTCAACAAGGAACAAAGAATTTCCTCCCCCCACACTTGCACCATGCATTGTCCCAATGGAATGTCAATCAATCATAAAAGAAATAATAAAATGGAGACAGGCACTTCCCTGAAAAATGGTAGAGGTAGGAAAACATAGTAGAGCACCCTCTCATGGATCATCGCCGGACCCTGACGAATCCGCCGAATCTCCAACCAGTGCTTCATGAAAGTCGGTGAGCTTCTTAAGGTAGGGGATAAGTCATTTGTGAAGGTCAATGACCTCATCCATTTTTGCTTCCAGAACTCAGAGCCTTGAATCAAACTGGCCCCACGGTGAATTATCTGATGGAGTTCCCAATCCTTTTGCTAAAACAATACATCTCTTTCCGTTTTTTGATACGGAATAGCTGATTAATTTCATCTTGCTCAAACTGTCTAAATCCAAAGCTGGTACTTGACAACCAATGGTAAAAGTAGAAACATCGAAATTACCCAAGTTACATGCAAGAACAATAATGAATGAACAAAGAATAAGAGGTCTAAGCCTACTGGTATTAGTAACCGATGCAAACTGAATGGCCAACAAAAACCCTAAATTAATTCTACTTTTATTTTCCATACTCCACAAGAAAAATAGTTCAGATTTGGACAAAGTATTAGCGCTATTGAGTCTACCAGATATCGAACAAGCTAATAATTTATGGATATAGATAAAATGCTTGGCAAAAATATTATTCCCCTTGGTATTAGAAGTAAACATAGCATTATCATCTCTAGTCAATGTCTGCAATGCAATGTTCTCATCAAAATCAGGGCAATAGTCGTAGAAAGATGTTACATAAGATGCAGACTCTCTATCCTCATGCTTTAAAACTCCTAAAGCAACGTTAAAGTCATTAAGAGACAAAGAGTAATCCGTGCCCATAAATCTAAATCTAATAACACCAGCATCAAAAATATGAATAGCCCTAACTTTATCAATATCAAAAGTTGAATAAAACTCATAGACTAACTCAGTATAGGTGATAAGTCTAGAATTTACCTATATTTTAGTGTATTTTATGGATTTAAAGGTAAAGAAATTGAGCTTTAAAGATGAGATTTTGAATAAATTTCTAGTAATTCTAGACTATTGTTGTTGAGACAGAGACTTGGATGAAAAGATGCGGAAAAGAAGCTAAAACATGCAAAATCAAAGAAAGAAGGACCGAATTGGAATTTCGTTCGAAGTCAACAACAATGGCAAAATGATTTGCTGAGGGAAGGATTCACTTAAAGACATCGCCACAATCTGGAAGAAAAAGCGATGAAGCGGGCGATACAAAGAAAATCTCACCTCGAAGAATAAAACACATAAGACGAATCAGGAACTCGTCGCTTTCTTTTCTCGCAACCTTGGCAAAATTCTTAAGGCAATAAAAGGTCAACCTCGGCTATCTTAAGGCGATAATTGAGGCAATATAGGAAATATGTCGCCGAGTTGAGAAGTGATAAAAGGCGACATTTGATAAAACAGGTTAGGCAGAAATACTTATTATTGAAAGAACGTCTAGCGAGGAAAGATCACTCGCCTAAATATTAGGTGACATATTATGGCAATGTTGAGCACATTTCGCCTAGGGAGGTTGTTAGCTTGGCGATCAAGACAACCGAATTTGATTAAGTCGCTTAGGTTCAGGCGAAGGAACAAGCGACATAAGTGGAGAAAAATGTTACTTCGCCAATTTGTGTTTCTTTGATGATTTTATTTCGAAATTGCCACTGAGCTAAAACTCTATAAATAGGAGCTCAGACAAAGCAATAAGGGACTTTTGAGATTCTTTTGAACTTTTGACATTCTGTTATCTTTGAAGAAAAGAAATTCTAGATTCTTCTATACACTTTATTCAATATTTTCAGAGAAGTTTCTTGAAGAAGTTTTGTACTCTGTTTTCTGTTGATCATTGAGATTTAGCTTGAAGATTGTGAAGAAAAACTGTGATAGAGTCTAGCTTCAATCTTCCTTGGTAAGATTTAAATCTTAAGCATGTCGATGATGATTTTGTACTTTGATTGAATATGCTGAAGTAGATGTGTTAGCTAAAAGCTCTGTGGTTTTGTTGAGATTTGATGTATTGATTATCATTTGATTGCATGAATCTTGTCCAATTTACAGCCATATTTACTTGAATTTCATGAGCTTATTGATTACAAGAACGAGAGTTACGTAATTTTGTTAATTTGAAGCTGAATTCAGACCAGAGATGGCAATTAGGATTCAGATCTAAAAACAAAGGATCATAGTTCTAAAGATAGACTATAGATCTAATTTTCTACAGATTGTGGTTATCAATTGTATAGATTGCGGTATAGAGATATATGCATCTGTATGATTGAGATTTGTTAAATTGAATCGAGAGATCTTTTAACAGATAATTGAAGATGATCTAGAAAGTAAATCAGCAATTTAGAGTCGAAACGTGCATGAGAAGTTAATTGATTACAGAATTTAGCAGATCAGTTAGTCATTGTTGAGATCAATTGCAGAATGGAAAGCTATTTCGTGTTTTAATTGATCGAATGTCATCAGTGCTCATAGTCCATATCAATTCTTTGAATTCAACGATTCATCTTGTACATAGGATTCTTTTGGCAATTCAGTTTAGATCTTAACTTCAATCATGCTTCTTAGCTGTCAATCCCTGTGGAGACGATATCTTAAATACTACATTAGACATTGATGGGATTCTTATCTGAAATATTGAAACCAATAATTTCAGTTTGTTTTCAAACCACCAATAGGCAGGACTATTAACATCAAAAAGACTAGACCAACCAATGTTATCAAAAGACTCTCTAACCTCTTTAAGGAGATTCAATTCTTTCAGCGTCTCAATATCTAAAGATTTGATGGGTACAAGAGGTTTACCTTTGATTCATTCATACCTTTCACGATGTGATTGTTCTATGAACTGCAGATTAAGATATGGTGGATTCTGAGGAGTGACACGCTTTTTGTTCACCTTGCTTCTCCGAATCGGTTCTGTCACTGACTGTGGGCTCGGCTGAGTCGCTACTACCTTTGACAGTGGGCATGGACTTGTAGGGGGAATCTCTACAGGTTCGTCCAAAATAGGTTCTGGCTCTGGAATATTATCTGCAAGCTTCATGACCTTTGCCCATGGGCGTAGTGGAAGTTTGGACGGTCTTTGTGGTGCGACAACTGTAGCATTTTCCATAATTTTTGGCTCAGAATTGACAAGTTCGGATTCTTTGTCAGGTTCTGAGTCAGAACTACTATCTGACATGTTCATATTACGTGGCTTTTTAGGGTCAAAAGCAGCAAGGTTGTCCTGGATTCTACTGCTTTTACGGGTAGCCTTCGATTGTAGAATTACCAGCTTCCTGGAACGAGAGCGAGGTTTCTGAGCAGCATTTGGAATAGCGGTTTCCAGTTGAGAATTTTCAGCAGTTGGTATAGAAACTGGATGCTTATCACCGATTGTTACCAATTTTCGGCGTTTGGAAACCGGAGCAGATGGAGGTGCAGAACCTTGGTGTGTTTTCGCCATTCAGAAAATAGAAAATCAGAAATCGAACCGGAATTCGGAAGTGGCAAACCGGAAGAACTGAAATGGGAGAATTTGTCGCCGGAGATTGTTGTCGACGACGACTGGAATTACAGACTGGACGGAGACCGGCGCTGGCTGACGACTGGAGAAGTCGACGAACCGGAGGTTGGTGAAGATCGATGACTCGCGATGACGACAGGATGGGGATGCGTGGCAGCGCTAGAAGAGAAAACAGAGACCGGTGGCAGCGCTGGATAGCTAGGGCACTATTCACGATTTTTGATATTGTTCACCTTTTGATTTTCTGCAACTTTTACTTGTTTTTATAATAATTTTTTTTCTTTTCCTTTTTAGATTTTATTTTCTTGCAAAAGAAAGAAATAAATTAAAATTAGTAATCCTAAAATTATATATTATTCTAACTATATATTTATTAAATATATATATATTCTTTTTAAAAATCATCATTCAATATTAAATAAAAAGAAAATAAAAATAAAAATAACGAAATAAAATAAAATAAAATTAGAGAGAAAAAAAATATATATATATATAATAATAATAAAATAAATAAAATAAAATGAAAATAAAGAAAAATTTGGGTTGCCTCCCAATAGCGCCTTGGTTTTACGTCTCTTGCTAGACATGGCGAGATCATCCAAAAGATAGCCGCGGGCACGACAGAAATTCTTCGCAGAGGTTCACTTGGAAACCCTCGTAATATGGCTTAAGTCTGTGCCCATTGACCTTGAAAACCTTATCCGTCTCCATGCTTCTAATTTCTACTACACCATGAGAAAACACATTAATAACTATAAAATGGCCAATCCATCTTGACCTCAACTTTCCTGGAAAGAATTTAAGTTTCGAATGGTATAGTAAAACTTTTTGACCCACTGAGAACAATTGTCTAGAGACATGAAGATCATGCTCTCTTTTCAATGCCTCTTTGTATTTCTGAGCTCTGATGTAGGTATCATTCCTGATTTCTTCTAACTCTTGGATTTGGAGCTTTTGCTGCTCACCTGCAGCATATGTTCTCAGGTTACATTCTTTCACAACCCAGAATGCTTTATGCTCCAATTCAACCGGCAAATGTGATACGGCAACAACTCAAGAACTAAGCATGAATCACCTCCGAATCAATAGATGTTCCCAAACCTAAATTCAATCAATCTACAAGAACCCTTCACCCCCAAAACAGCAAGGAATTGGTAACAAAGAGTATAGGATGTGAAAGAATTGAATTAACGCCACAAGTCAATACTTACTTGATAAGTTGAATCAATCCTTAAAGTAAAATAGTCTGGAATCAAACCTTTATACTCTCAAAAATATTTTCTAATCAAGTCTGCCGCCAACGCACATAAAGAAAGGTTTAAATACCCTTTACAAATCAAACCCTAAAAAAAAACCTAAAAATCTTAAAGGCTGGGCTATTAATCAGAGACCCAAAACTAATTAATTCATGCACATGACTTTTAAGTGAGGCACATGCATATTAAATACAGATCAGAATATTTTAAAGCCCAACATAATAAAATAAAAGAAGCCCAGATAAAGATAGCTAAGCCTAAGCCCATTTGGTTAGACTTATGCTTTAGATATTTGGCCAAGTGTTTAAGCCTTCTGGACTTGGTTCCTCTAATGTGCATAAACACCTCGGCATCTCTTAAAGTTCTTCCCCAAGCTTGATCATCATATCCTCTTGAAGTTCTTGTGAAATCAATGCCTGTACATAAATCTGAAGTCGTGCTTTGAGTTTAGAAGAGCGTGATCTTGTAATTGGACCTGCTGGCATCATCAAGACTTCATCATTGCTTTGGTGAGTAGCATCATTCCCTCCCTCTTCAAAAGGATTCGACCTCGAATCAGAACCTACGTTGATAAAAGGAGACAAATCAGAAACATTAAAAGTAGCACTAACACCATACTCGCCTGGTAAATCCACCCTATAGGCATTATCGTTGATGTGCTCAAGTACTTGGAAAGGACCATCGCCTCTAGGATCGAGCTTCGACTTTCTTTACTTAGGAAATCTTTCCTTCCTGAAATGTACCCAAACCCAATCTCCAGGTTCAAACTTCATCACCCTATGCCCTTGGTTGGCCTTTTGAGCATACTTCTTGTTCTTGTCCTCAATGTGCTGCCTAGCTTTCTCATGTATTGTTTTAACCACTTCTGCTCTTTGCTGCCCATCTATATTAACAATCTCATTCAAGGGCAAAGGCAACAAATCCAATGGAGTTAATGGGTTAAAACCATAAACAATCTCAAATGGAGAATAACCTGTAGAAGAATGTATGCTCATATTGTAAGCAAACTCTATCAGAGGTAAACAATCTTCCCAAGTTTTAAAATTTTTACCCATAACAGCACGCAATAAAGATCCTAAAGTTCGATTAACCACTTCAGTTTGGCCATCAGTTTGAGGATGACAAGTAGTAGAAAATAACAACTTAGTCCCCAATTTACCCCATAAAACACGCCAAAAGTGGCTTAAGAATTTAGAATCTCTGTTAGAAACAATTGTTTTAGGAATGCCATGCAATCTAACCACATCCCTAAAGAACAAATCAGCAATATGTGTAGCATCATCAGATTTATGACATGCAATAAAATGAGCCATTTTGCTAAATCTATCCACTACAACAAAGATGTTATCACAACCTTTCCTGGTCCTAAGTAATCCTAACACAAAATCCATAGAGATATCAATCCAAGGACTATTAGGAACAGGTAGAGGGGTGTACAACCCGTGAGGCTACACCTTGGACTTGGCTTGCCTACATGCTATACAACTAGAGCAAACTCTCTCAACATCCTTTTTCATGTTAGGCCAATAAAAATGCTCTTGTAATATATCAAGTGTTTTAGCAATACCAAAATGTCCCATCAAACCACTATTATGAGACTCCTTAATAAGCAATTCACGCATAAAACATGTAGGAATACAAAGCTTGTTATCTCTAAATAAATACCCATCATTCCTATCAAACTTCTTAAAGGGAACTTCTTCGCATGCATCATACACATTGGCAAAATCAGAATCTGATTTATACAATTCTTTTATATACTCAAATCCAATCAGCTTAGAACTAAGAGAAGAGATCAGAGCATACCTTCTAGATAATGCATCAGCAATCAAATTTTCTTTACCTTGTTTGTATTACACAACATATGGGAAAGTCTCTATGAACTCCAGACACTTAGCATGCCTTTTATTCAACTTACCTTGGCCTTACCGTGCTTCAAACTTTCATGGTCAGTGTGAATCACGAATTCCTTAGGCCATAGATAATGCTGCCAGGTTTGTAGAGCTCTCACCAATGCATACAACTCCTTATCGTAAGTTGAATAATTCAACTGAGCACCATTCAACTTCTCACTAAAGTAAGAAATAGGTCGCTTTTCCTGCAACAAAACAGCACCAATACCTATCCCAGAGGCATCACACTCTATTTTAAAAGAAGAAGAAAAATCAGGTAAACTCAAAATAGGAGCAGAACAAAGTTCATCTTTCAAAGTATTGAAAGCATGTTCCTGCGCCTCACCCCAAATAAAACCTACCTCCTTTTTAACAATCTCTGTCAATGGGGCTGCTATAGAGCTAAAATCCTTGACAAATCTCCTGTAAAAACTAGCAAGTCCATGAAAAGATCTTACTTGAGAAATACTTGTAGGTCGTGGCCACTCCTTGATTGCCTTGACCTTTTCTTGGTCCAGCTCAACCCCATTAGAAGAAATAACATAACCAAGAAAAGTAACACGATCCATGCAAAATGTACACTTTTTCAACTTCGCATACAACTTTTCTGCCCTAAGTGCATCTAACACAGACTTAAGATGCTCAATATGCTCATCAATGCTTTTGCTATAAATCAGTATGTCATCAAAGTATACCACAACAAATCTACCAATAAAAGATCTCAACACATGATTCATCAATCTCATGAAAGTGCTAGGGGCATTAGTTAACCCAAAAGGCATCACCATCCACTCATATAAACCATGTTTTGTTTTAAAAGCAGTTTTCCGCTCATCACCAATTTTCATTCTAATCTAATGGTAACCACTCATTAAATCAATCTTGGTAATACACAAGCACCATGCAATTCATCAAGCATATCTTCTAACCTAGGTATAGGATGACGATACTTTACCGTTATCTTATTAACAGCTCTGCAATCTACACATATGCGCCAACTCCCATCCTTCTTAGGTACTTGAATAACCGGTACAGCACAAGGACTCAAACTTTCTCTTATATGTCCCTTTTGCAGCAACTCTTCAACCTGCTTTTGGATTTCTTTAGTTTCTTCTGGGTTAGCTCTATAAGCTAGTCTGTTTGGAATTTGTGCTCCGGGCATGAAATCAATTTGATGCTCTATTCCCCTAATAGGTGGCAACTCTTGGGCAGGTCCTCAGGAAAAAGGTCTCCATATTCCTGCAACAAAGAAACAACACAACTAGGAAAACTTGGGTCAAGGTCAGATTTATTAAAGTAAGCTTCCTTGTACAAGAGTACAAACAAGCATCGACTTTCCTTATAAGCAACCCTTACATCTCTCATTTTTGCATAGAAGTTTTGTTTTTTCTGCCTTCTCTCTCATTTGGGCCTTTTAATTGAATTTCTTTTGAGGCCTCTTTCCCCTCTTTTCTTCTCTCATTCCCTGCCTCATCGTCTCTCTTTTCTTTTATTTTCAATTTCTGCTCTCCTTTTGCAAGGCTCTCAGCCTTCCCCTCAATTTTCGTCAATTCTTGTTTTTCTTGAGTCTTTTCAACCTTCCTTTGTTGCATTGCTTCCATACTTCTTTTCAATTGCATTTGGTCTTCATAGACCTCTTTTGGTAGCAATGGAGCAAGAACAAACTTTTGATCCCCCATGGAAAATGAGTACCTATTCTTAAATCCATCATGTAACACTCTCCTATCATATTGCCAAGGTCTACCAAGCAATAAATGACTTGCATGCATAGGTACAACATCACAAAGAACTTGATCAGAATACTTACCAATGGAGAAATTCACAAGAACTTGTTTATTCACCTTCATTTCTCCTATGTCATTCAACCATTGCAGCCTATACGGTCTTGGATGCCTCAAATAATCCAACCCCAGTTTTTCTACCATCATTGTGCCAGCTACATTAGTGCAACTTCCCCCATTAATTATCAGGCTACAAATCTTTTCATTCACTAGGTACCTAGAGTGAAAAATATTTTCTCTTTGCTCAAGTCCATCTTCCCTTGCTTGAGCATTCAAAACACGCCTAGTAACAAGTAATTCACCCCTGGGTGTATCCTCAACTTCCACATCTAAATAATCCTCCAATTCAGGCATTGAATCAGAATCATTTTCATCACTACCCTCATATTTAGAAATAACTTCCCCACTTCTTACAATCATTGTTTTCTTATTCGGACATTGAGAAGCAATATGACCAACACAAAGACATTTAAAGCATTTAATAGATTTATGCTTTTCTGAATTAGAATGAGAAGAACTAGAAGTTTTTAAAGTACCTTTCAGATCTGTCTTGTTCACCATCTCCTCTAACTTCATAGCCATGTTCACCATCTCCTCTAACTCAACGTAATGGTGCAGCTCAATGACGTTTGCTATGTCTTTATTTAAACCAGTCAAGAAACGTGTCATGGTAGCCTCCCTATCTTCTTCTACATTCGCCCTAATCATGGCTATCTCCATCTCCTTATGGTATTCTTCAACACTTCTACTGCCTTGTCTCAAAGTTTGAAGCTTTTGATGTAGCTCCCTATAAAAGAAGCTAGGTACAAATCTTTTCTTCATTACCCTCTTCATCTCAGCCTAAGTCTCAATAGGATCCTCTGTTAAGTGTGGAGTCTGTCTGTTTATTATTTTATTTTTCTCTTTTATATTGGGCTCAGATTGTGTCGGGCCAGTTAGAATATAAATAGATATCTTGTAATTGTAAACCATATGTACTCAAAAAAGAGAGTAGAAACCCTAATACTAGTGCGACGTGGAGTAGGCAGTTTTGGCCAAACCACAGAAAAATCCGTGTGTTCTTTACTCTTCATAATCTATAGCTTTCTATCTTGCCTACTTTATTTCCTAACAAGTGGTATTAGAGCCTCGGTTTGAAGCAATGGCAGAAGATGGGAAAGTTAAGATTGATAAGTTCGATGGAACAGATTACGGATTTTGGAAGATGCAAATCGAAGATTATTTGTATCAGAAAAAGTTACATCAACCTCTCAAGAAAGATAAGCCAGAAGGTATGTCAGACGCAGACTGGAAACTTCTGGATCGGCAAGCCCTAGGCGTGGTCAGATTGACGTTGGCGAGGAATGTTGCGTACAATATTGTCAACGAGGAGACTACTTACGGACTGATCGAGGCGTTATCAAATATGTATGAGAAACCTTCTACTTCTAATAAGGTATATTTGATTCGTCAGTTGGTGAATACCAGGATGAAAGAAGAAGGGTCGGTCACTAATCATGTGAATGAATTTAATTCTATTATATCGAGATTGGATTCAGTAAAGATTAAATTTGATGATGAAGTTCAGGCGCTACTCCTATTGTCATCCTGCCAGATAGTTGGGCAGCAACGGTTACAGCAATAAGCAGTTCATCAGGAACGAATACTCTCAGTTTCAAAGGCATTCGGGATTTGATTCTCAGTGAAGATACACGGAAGCGTAATATTGCAGAGTCATCGGGATCGGGTTCTGCGTTGTATACTGAAAGCAGAGGCAGAAAGTCTCAGGGAAGTCAGAACCAAAAAGGTAGACCTAAATCGAAAAAGAGAAGTGACTCGACAAGTGGTAAGGAAGGGCGTAAAGATATTGTATGCTGGAATTGCAACAAGACTGGTCACTTCAGAAATCAGTGTAGAAATCCGAAAGACAGAAGAGAGAATGATTCGGTGAACGCAGCGATAGAAGATTCTGATGCACTTGCTTGCTGTGTAGAATGTCCAATAGAATCTTGGATTATAGATTCGGGTGCGTCGTTTCACTCAACTCCGTGCAAGGAATTACTGCACAACTTTGTTCCGGGAAGGCTTGGAAAGGTTCATCTTGCTGATGATGAACCATTATTCATCGAAGGGAAAGGTGATGTGAACTTGAAGACTCCTAAAGGGATGGTATGGAAACTAACAGATGTTAGGTTTGTTCCTGGACTCAAGAGAAATTTGATTTCTATAGGCCAGTTGGATGCAGATGGTTATCAGACAGCTTTTGCAAATGGGCAATGAATGGTCTCAAGGGGTAATCTGATTCTAGCTGGAGGACAGAAGGTTGGAACCTTGTATGTTGCAGAAAAATCGGATTCTTTAAATACCGTCAACAATGGCGTCAGTCCTTCAAATTTGTGGCATCATAGACTTGGACATATGAGCGAGAAGGGCATGAAGCAGTTAGCAGCAAATGGCAAGATTCCTAAGTTGAAGACAGTTGATCTCAGTTTCTGCGAACCATGTGTATTGGGAAAGCAAAAGAGAGTGACTTTCACAAAGGTTGCCAAGACACTAAAGGCTAGAAAACTTGAACTAGTACATACAGATGTGTATGGTCATACATCCGTGGAGTAAATTGGAGGAGCTCGTTATTATGTTACCTTTATCGATGACGCGACAAGAAAGGTATGGGTTTATTTTCTGAAAAATAAATTTGATGTGTTTTCTACTTTCAAAAGATGGAAAACTGAGGTTGAGAACCAGATTGATTTGAAAATCAAATGTTTAAAATCTGATAATGGTGGAGAGTATAATAGTCGCGAGTTCAAAGAGTATTGTGCAAAGAATGGTATTAGAATGATCAAAACTATTCCGGAGACACCGCAACAGAATGGTGTAGCAGAGAGGATGAACAGAACTCTTAATGAGAGAGCGAGATGTATGAGACTACATGCAGGGTTGCCAAAGAAATTTTGGGCAGAAGCCGTTAATACAGCAGCATATCTCATAAATCGGGGACCTTCAGTTCCATTAGAGTTCAAGATTCCTGAAGAGGTTTGTTCAGGAAAAGAGGTAAATCTTTCACACTTGAGAAGTTTTGGCTGCGTTTCTTATGTGCGAGTTACAGATTCTGACAGAGATAAACTTGACTCAAAATCGAAAAAGTGTTATTTTATCGGCTACGGTTCTGATGACATGGGTTATCGCTTCTGGGATGATGATAGCAGAAGGGTTTTCAGAAGTAGATATATTATTTTTCATGAGGACTTCTTATACAAAGACAAGTTTATGGCAGATTCTGAGGCTACAATGAAACAGACTGAGACAAGAGAAGAAGCAGTGTTGGAAGATATTACTGAAGATGATATTGGTGGAAACGAAGATACACCAATAAATCCGCCTACACCTACAGCTGTATTGAGCAGGTCTGGTAGAGAGCGAAAGCAAGTGGATAGGTATTCTCCATCCAAGTTTTATTTGCTTTTGACAGAACATGGTGAACCAGAATGTTACTTAGAGGCAATACAGACGGATGATTCTAAGCAGTGGGAGGATGCCATGCAAGAAGAGATGTATTCTCTTGAAAAGAACAAGACTTGGTCATTGACTAAATTACCGGTAGGAAAGAAGGCGCTTGAGAATAAATGGTTATACAGAGTCAAGGAAGAACCTAATGGAAGCAAGCGATACAAAGCAAGATTAGTAGTAAAAGGTTTTCAGCAAAAGAAGGGTATTGACTACAACGAGATTTTCTCTCCTGTAGTAAAAATGACTACTATCAGATTGGTTTTGGGGCTTGTAGCAGCAGAGGATTTACATCTAGAGCAGTTAGATGTAAAGACTGCATTCTTACATGGAGATCTTGACGAGGATATCTATATGAAGCAACCAGAGGGTTTTCAGATTACTGGTAGAGAAGACATGGTTTGCAAGTTGCAGAAAAGCTTGTATGGTTTGAAACAAGCTCCTAGACAATGGTACTTGAAATTTGATGGCTTTATGACTAACAATGGTTACAAGAGATGTGAGATGGATCATTGTTGTTATATCAAGTCTTTTGCAAACTCCTACATAATTTTGTTGCTTTATGTTGATGACATGCTAGTTGCAGGATCTGACATGATAGAAATCAACAAGTTAAAGTATCAATTATCTGATGTTTTTGAGATGAAAGATTTAGGTCCTACACAACAGATTCTTGGGATGAGGATTACCAGAAATAAATCAGAAGGTACTTTGAAGCTGTCCCAAACGAAGTATGTTCAAAAGATAATTGACAGGTTTAATCTTCGGGATGCTACAGTTCGGACCACCCCTTTAGGAAGTCACTTTAAACTTTTGAAGGAGCTATCACCAAAAACAGATGAAGATAGAGATTACATGAGCAGAGTTCCTTATGCATCAGCAGTTGGTAGTTTGATGTATGCGATGGTATGTACGAGACCAGACATTGCTCATGCAGTGGGAGTTGTGAGTCGGTTTATGTCAAATCCAGGAAAAGAGCATTAGGAAGCAGTAAAGTGGCTTTTCCGTTACTTGAAAGGCACTGCAGATAGAGGACTTTGTTTCAGGCGAACAAATACTATCATAGAAGGCTTTACTGATGCAGATTTAGGAGGCGATTTAGATGAGAGAAAAAGTACTACAGGGTATATTTTTACTCTAGGTGGTACAGCTGTTAGCTGGATGTCTCGGCTTCAAAAAAGTGTTGCACTCTCAACTACAAAAGCTGAGTACATGGCTATTTCAGAAGCTAGCAATGAGATGATTTGGTTGAAAAACTTCATGGAAGAATTAGGTAAGGAGCAGATTCAAAGTGTACTCTACAGTGATAGTCAGAGTGCAATCAATCTTGCTGAGAATCCAGTGTTTCATGCCAGGACGAAGCATATTCAACTAAGATATCATTTTATCCGTGAGCTGATTGTTGATGAGGTGTTAACCTTGGTAAAGATAGCAGGTGATGACAACCCGGCAGATATGTTTACTAAGGTGGTTACCAAAGAGAATCTGAAGCATTGCATAGCTTCAGTTGGCCTTCAGAGCTGATTGCAGAGAAGGCTATTGCACTAGTGAAGGAAAAGAAAGGTCTACTAGATTTACAAGAGTGAGAAAAATAGTAATGTCAGCCTCCAAGTGGGAGATTGTTAAGTGTGGAGTCTGTCTGTTTATTATTTTATTTTTCTCTTTTATATTGGGCTCAGATTGTGTCGGGCCAGTTAGATATAAATAGATATCTTGTAATTGTAAACCCTATGTACTCAGAAAAGAGAGTAGAAACCCTAATACTAGTGCGATGTGGAGTAGGCAGTTTTGGCCAAACCACAGAAAAATCCGTGTGTTCTTTACTCTTCAGAATCTATAGCTTTCTATCTTGCCTACTTTATTTCCTAACATCCTCTCCATTCATTCTTCTGTTCAAAACAAGCTGATCCCACCAAACAAGTGCATAGTCATGGAATTCCACAGCAGCCACCTTCACCTTTTTTTCTTCAGAGAAGTTATGACATTCAAAAATCATTTCTACCATTCTCTCTCATTCCAAATAAGTTTCTGGATCATTTTTGCCTTGGAAAGAGGGTATTTTCATCTTGATACTACCCAAGTTTCTATCAACATGTTCAACTCTATCTTCTCTCCTTGCATTAATTCGGCCCTTATAACCTCTTCCTCTTCCTCTATCATTTCTTGCTCCCGTTTTGTCAAATCTAGCCCTATTCCATTCTTCTTCATCCCTCTTATCTTCATATTCATCCTCATAGTCTGAAGGCACTGGAGTTAGTTCCCGTTCATTTCGCCTTCTTACTACACCATTAGTTGGAGTCTCTCTTTGCAACTCTCTAATGGCCTGATCTTGCCTATCAAATTTATCACTAACATCTCTGAACATGTTCTCAATCCTTTGGAACTGTTGTTGCATTGCCTGCAATGTAAAGAATGTGGTTTGCCCAGCCTCACTATTCTTTTCCTCCTTGTCACTACTTTTAACTTCATTTGAAGTACTCATGATGTAAAACCTGCAGGAAAAAAAATTAAAATAGTTCCTCACACACTCCCTCACGTGTTTCACTCCAAGTCAGAATGGATACCCTCGTGTTTCACTCAAAAATATGGCTTTTACCCTCAATGAGCTCACCTACTCTTGCCTTTTCCCACTCTAGATTCAAGCACAGTTTTACTTGTCCAGATTGATTACTACTAACCAATAAGCATAACAGCAACACAATTCAATAGAAGGAAACAAAGAATACCTAAAGAAATGAAGAAAGCACAAAACTAGATGCAATTTACTGTTAAGACGAAAAAAGAAATGAAGAAAAAAAAACTGACAAAATATTAGTCACATACGAGATGAAGAAATGTATGTGGACATTTTTTTTTAAAGGAAATTGAGCCTGGAAAGAAATAATTCTAAGAGAGAATAAGAACAAACAAGAAGAAAGAGATTATGAATGGTTTAAACAACGTGAGTTTCTCTTCTGGTCTTCTTTTTTTTCTTTCACGTTTTTTTTTTCAGATATTTTTTCACAATTTTTTTTACGATTTTTTTTACAATTTTTTTTCAGTTTTTTTTCCACGATTTTTTTTCCAGAGTTCCACTTTTTTTTTTCCTCTGATTTTTTTTTCACGATTTTTTTTTCTTTTTTTTAAATAAACAGCTGAAATAACAATACCAGAAAAGAACTGACAGAAAATTAAAGAAAAAAAAAGATTGAATTTAACCTAGGCTCTGATACCAAAAATGATACAGCAACAACTCAAGAACTAAGCATGAATCACCTCCGAATCAATAGATGTTCCCAAACCTAAATTCAATCAATCTACAAGAACCGTTCACCCCCAAAACAGCAAGGAATTGGTAACAAAGAGTATAGGATGTGAAAGAATTGAATTAACGCCACAAGTCAATACTTACTTGATAAGTTGAATCAATCCTTAAAGTAAAATAGTCTGGAATCAAACCTTTATACTCTCAAAAATATTTTCTAATCAAGTATGCCGCCAACGCACATAAAGAAGGGTTTAAATACCCTTTACAAATCAAACCCTAAAAGAAAAACCTAAAAATCTTAAAGGCTGGGCTATTAATCAGAGGCCCAAAACTAATTAATTCATGCACATGACTTTTAAGTGAGGCACATGCATACTAAATACAGATCAGAATATTTTAAAACCCAACATAATAAAATAAAAGAAGCCCAGATAAAGATAGCTAAGCCTAAGCCCATTTGGTTAGACTTGTGCTTTAGATATTTGGCCAAGTGTTTTAGCCTTCTGGACTTGGTTCCTCTAATGTGCATAAACACCTCGGCATCTCTTGAAGTTCTTCCCCAAGCTTGATCATCATATCCTCTTGAAGTTCTTGTGAAATCAATGCTTTAACATAAATTTGAAGTCGTGCTTTGAGTTTAGAAGAGCGTGATCTTGTAATTGGACCTGCTGGCATCATCAAGACTTCATCATTGCTTCGGTGAGTTGCATCAAAATGGCACGCCTTACCATAGACAATCCGATAAGGGGACATCCCAATAGGCGACTTTTAGGCGGTTCGATACGCCCACAGTCATCTTGTAAACGTAAAGTCCAATCCTTCCTAGAGGCATTTACTATCTTTTCAAGGATTGACTTGATTTCCCTATTTGACACTTCAGCTTGTCCGTTTGTCTGCGGATGGTAGGCGGTGGAAGTGCGGTGCGTCACTCCATATTTTTTGAATAAGGCTTCGATGGTCCTATTATAAAAATGGGTTCCACGATCGCTAATGATGGCTCTGGGTGTACCATACCTGCAGAAGATATTAGACCTAACAAAGTCTACAACAACTTTACCATCATCAATCCAGGTGGCTTTAGCTTCCACCCATTTTGAAACATAATCAACAGCTAACAAAATATAATGAAATCCGAATGAAGGTGGAAAAGGACCCATAAAGTCAATACCCCATATGTTAAAATTTTCAACTATCAAGATTGGAGTCATAGGCATTTGGTCACGACGGCCTAGACTCCCTGTTCTCTGACAGTTGTCACCAGATCAAAAATGAATCATAATTGGGCCAGATCCGTAAAATTTCCTTACCTTTTTGGCTGTCCTTCTAGGTCCGAAATGGCCTCCACATGGTTTCATATAGCATGATCTCAAAATTGGTTGGTCTCCTCCTTAGGAACGCATCTTCTAATCATCTTGTCTGAGCAATACTTCCATAGATAAGGATCATCCCACACGTAGTTCCGAGAATCTCTTTTGATTTTATCCTTCTCACCCCTGCTCAATTCAAAAGATAATTTACCAGTAACGAGATAATTAACTATGTTAGCATACCAGGGATTAGTCGTGCCCACGGTGAACAGATACTCATCAGGAAATTTATCGTTCAAAGGTTGAGTTGTCTCAGAAGTGACTATCCAGCTCAAATGGTCTGCTACAAGATTCTCCGATCCTTTCTTATCTTTTATCTCCAAATCAAATTATTGAAGGTGGAGAATCCACCGTATTAACTTGGGTTTTGCATCCTTCTTTGACATCAGATATCTGAGAGCTGCATGATCAGAGAAAACAATCACTTTAGTACACAGTATATAAGAACGAAATTTTTCTAAAGCGAAAACAATTGCTAAAAGCTTCTTTTCTATTGTAGAGTAGTTACATTATGCACTATCTAGTGTTCGTGAGGCGTAGTAAATCATGTGAGGTTCTTTTCCTACTATTTGCCTAAGAACTACGCCCACGGCATAGTCGCTTGTGTCACACATGATTTCAAACGGGACATCCCAATTATGGCTTTTAACTATGGGCGCAGTGATAAGTTTCTCTTTCAAAACGTTAAACGCTTCTTTGTAGCTTTCATCAAAATGGAAAGTAACATCATTCTTTAGCAAATTACACAGAGGTTGGGTAATCTTGGAAAAGTCATTGATAAACCTCCTGTGAAATCCTGCATGTCCAAGAAAAGAACGAACTTCCCATACACATACGGGGTAAGGTAAATACTGAATTACATTAATCTTAGCTTTATCGACCTCAATACCACGTGCAGATACAATGTGACCGAGTATTAAACCATGATCTACCATAAAATGGCATTTTTCATAACTCAACACTAAGTTCAAGTCCACGCATCGTTGCAAAACCTTACCAAGATTGACTAAATAAGATTCAAAAGACTTGCTATAAATAGTGAAATCATCCATAAATACCTCGATTATGCTCTCGACATAGTCAGAAAAAATACTGACCGTACACCGTTGAAACGTGGCAGGAGCATTACATAACCCAAATGGCATTCACCGATAGACAAATGTACCAAACGGGCATGTAAAGGTCGTCTTTTCTTGATCTTCTGGTGCAATTGCTGTCTACCAAAAACCTGAAAGACTATCAAGGCAACAATAATGAGATTTCCCTGCTAACCTTTCTAAAATTTGATCAATAAAAGGCAAGGGAAAATGATCTTTCTTAGTCAAGGCATTCAATTTATGATAATCAATACAAACCCGCCAACTGTTTTGGACACGAGAGGGCACCAACTAACCGTTATCAGTTTTTACTACCGTTATACCTGTTTTCTTGGGAACTACCTGAACTGGGCTTACCCAATTACTACCCGAGATCGGATAGATCATACCAGCATCCAGAAGCTTTTAAATCTCCTTCTTCACTACTTTCATCATTGGAGGATTTAGCCGTCTCTGAGGTTGTCTAATGGGTTTATAATCCTCCTCCAGAAGTATTTTGTGCATACATATGGATGGACTGATACCCTTTATGTCATTGATGGTCCTTCCTATCGCTTCCCTATGCTCTTTCAGAAGTTGAACGAGTTGGTCTTCCTGCTTAATGCTCAAGTTATTGGAGACGATTACTAGTAGTGTGTCCTCCTTGCCTAGGTAGACGTATTTCAGATGACTGGGTAGAGGTTTAAGCTCCAAAATTGGTGCCTGTACAATTGAAGGTAATTGAAGTTTAGTCGTGGGCATAGTGAAAATTGGATTAATGCTTACCTGTGGATTTAACACTTCCAACTCATACAGAACTTCCACCAGAAGTTTGTCGAATGAAAAATCCTTCTTTTCATCACCTGCTCGAAAACTGTTGCACAACACCACTTCTAGTTCATCATCCCTACTTAATTCGAAACATTGTTGAACAAAAGGTTCTACAACATCCATATTGCAAATACTAGATAAATTATTAGGATGTTTCATGGCATCAAAAACATTAAACTTGGCAATTCTACAATCAAATTCCATAGTTAAGGTACCATCCTGAATATTAATCTTAGTTTTCGCAGTACTAAGGAAGGGTCTCCCTAGCAATAAATCAGAAGGAGTCGTAGAGATATCATTACCATCCATGTCTAACACATAAAAATCTGCAGGAAAGATTAAACCCTTCACCTTGACTAGGACATCCTCTAGAACCTCCTTAGGATAGACTAGAGACCTATCAGCTAGTTGAATGACAACCCCTGTTTCTTTCAAAGAGAATACGACATTACATTAAGTGAAGCCCCTAAATCACATATTGCTCTTTGAATTTCTATACTATCAATAGTGCAAGGGATAGCAAACAAACCTGGATCTTCTCTATTAGGGGTAGTTTCTTTTGTAGAACAGCCGAAACATTTTGCCCATCAAGACCTTCTCATACCCGCTATGCTTTTTCTTATTCACACACAATTCTTTAAGAAACTTAGCATATTTAGGTATTTGTTTAATAGCATTGAGTAAAGGAATGTTTACCTCAACCTTACTGAAGGTATTGAAGATCTCCTTCTCTTCTTTGGCTTTCTTAGACTCCTCGAATCTGTCAGGAAAAGGTGGTCTGACTTCTAAGGCTTTCGGCTTTTCTAGTACATCACAACCAGTTTTGACGTTTATTTATTTCTCCACTTGCACCCCTCGCAATGGGCACGGCTCTTTCTTAGGGTTTCTACGTTAATTTCTTCTTTCTGTTCTTCGCGATGGGCACAGTGATCAGTTAGGGTTTTTTTGCCATGGGCATGATGATCTGTCAATTCTTTTCCACTCCGTAAAGTAACCGCACTAACGTTCTTTGGGTTTAGCTCTGTTTGTGATGAAAGCTTTCCTTGTGATTCTAGCCGGCCTACAGTAGTGGCTAGTTGACTCATTTGTTTATCTAAATTCTTTATGCTCTGTTGTGTCTCCTATTGAAAATGTTGTGTGTTAGTCGCTAACTGTTTAACAATATCGGACAGAGACATACCTAACTGTTGGTTTTGAGGAGGTGGTTGTCTCGGTTGGTAATTCGATGACCCATATCTGAGATTAGGATGATCCCGTAATCCCGGATTATACGTGTTTGAGTAAGGGTCATACTTTCTCTGACCTTCATAATATCCCGCTGCATTGACTCTTCACCTGCATCTTCTTGTAGGGTCAGACAGGCATTGGTAGGGTGTTCATGTGAAGCACATATTCCACAACTCCTCATCTATGGCCGCGATTGTTGTACATTACCTGCAGCAATTTTATGAACCAAAACCGTCAGTTCCTTAATTTGATTTGACAAGGCAGAATTACTTATCTCATTAGCAGCTCTAGAAGGTTCTGGATAAGATTTATGGTTTCCGGCTGCTGCTATCATCATAGAGATCAAATCCCTAGCTTGTTGTGGAGTTTTATTTTCAAGGGATCCTCCACTAGCTGCGTCGATCATGTGTCTCTCCATGGGCAAGAGACCATCATAAAAGTACAGGATCAATGCTTCTTCAGTTAATCCATGTTGTGGGCAGCTTGCACATGTCCTTTTGAATCTCTCCCAGTAATCATGTAGAGACTCTGAATCCTTCTGCTTACTGCTGCATATCTCTCTTCTGAGTGTCGCAGTTCGCGAGGTAGGAAAGAATTTTTCCAAAAAGACTCTTACCATCTGCTCCCAGGATTTGATTGATCCGGATGATAAATAAAATAACCATTCTTTAGCGGCATCGTCCAGAGAAAAAGGGAAGGCGCGTAGCTTGATCTGTTCTTCAGAAACACCTTGAGGCTTCATCATTGAGCAAGTGACATGAAATGCCTTCAGGTGTTTGTGAGGATCCTCATTTTCGACTCCACGGAAGGTAGGCAACAGATGGATCAAACCCGACTTTAGTTCAAACGTTCCTTCTGTATCAGGGTAAGTAATACAGAATGGGGTTTGATTAGCTTGTGGTCGGCCTAGCTCCCTGAGCGTTCGTTGTTGTTGACCATTTGCTGTCATGTCTTCAGCTGTGGGCATAATGGAAGTTAGGTCAAAATTATCGCAACAATTTTCAGAATACGTACCTTGACCAGATGTGACAGAGTGTAGAATCTTGAGAGTCTGCTTTCTGATTCTCGCTTCTTTACGCAATCTCTTGAAAGTTCTCTCAATTTCAGGATTGTATAGGAGTTTTTCTGTACGATCAGAACAAGTTATACAAAAACAAAATCAATTAATACTGTTCCCCGGCAATAGTGCAAAAATTTGACGGGTGCCGAGTCCGTCAATATTTAAAATATCCTATAAATGACAAATTAATTGTAGTAAACAAGGTCGAATCTACAGAGAACGATTATCAATTCTGATTTGTATATTAATCAAGTTGTATAAACTAGAGGTTTAAAAAGTGAATTTGAATTAACCACTTAGAACGTAAATATTAACGATCAAATATATTAAAAGACTCAGCTAACTGATCATTTAATTAATGTGTTGATCATTGATTCTAAAGAAATCTCTATCAAATTTAATAACCACAGTTATAGTTATTGACTAAGGTTGGCAAAGTGAGTAGGGTTTTTGAGACCCTACCCTTACCCAACTCAAAAAGGGAAGGGTAAGTCCCTACCCATTTAATTAAAAACACCTATATAACCGGGTTTAGAAAAAATCCGTTTATTTGAGGGTAGGGTAAAAGTATAAGTTAGGGTCCACATTTTTACCCTATCTAGACCCTTACCTTCTAAATGCAATTTTACCGTATCTAGACCTTTACCTTTTAAATGCAATATTTCTTATCCAAACACTAAGATTCATTTGTTTGTTTTATCTATTAAATCTTTTTAGATTTTATTGGCGGTTCTAACAAAAAATAAAATCCTTTTTATTTAAATTATGCTATCGATTTTTTATTTTATTTTATTTTATTTTTATAAATCATAAATCTATTATAAATAATAATATTTACTATTTATCCTTTTTTATCCAATTTAAAAAATTAGTTTAATATATTAATTTATGTTTCTCTCTTGAATTAATATTTTTTTTATATATTATTTTATTAATCTTCCTATATATATATATATATATATATATATATATTAATAGACAAAAATTATTAATTACTCATTGGAAATTTAAAAAGTGAGTAAAAATATAATTAATAAATGCATTTAAAATGAAATTTTTTATTGTAAAATATTACATTTTCAATACAATAAATAATTAATGCATTAAAAAAGAAGAAGAAACAATTAATGCATGTTATTTTTTAAAATAAAAAATACTAATTTGCTTAAATTCTTGTTTTTTTTTTCCTTTACAATATTATTCTTTTAATTTGATAATAAGTGTATTATTGTTTTATTTTAAAAATAATATTATTTTGAAATAAATTTTTATCTATTGAAATGGTAAATATAATTTAAAATACACGAATACATGTTATTAATGTTTAAAAGAAAAAAGAAAGGAATATATACGTAAATGCATTAATTGTGCATTGGGAATTTAATATATGAGTAAAAATGTAATTAATATACTAAAAATTTGCATTTAAAATACCGGTTTTTAAATTTTCAATGAACAATTAATGCACTTCTTAAAAAATTAAAAAATTAATACTTATTATAATTGTTTTAAAACAAATTACCTCTAATTTTTTTAAAATGTTATCATTTAATTTGATGATAAGTATATTATTTTTTAAAAATAATTATAAATTTAAAATAACTTTTATCCATTAAAATTATAATTATAATTTAAGATGCATAAAATTTTAAAAATAGAATAAAATAACTTTCATCCATTAAACCATGATGATTTCTTTTTCTAATTATTTGATTGTAAGTAATCATTATAGTATATTTTAAATTCCATTTAATTGATTTCATATATTTTATAACTTAAATCAAATCAAATTAAAAATAATTTAACTTTAACATGTTTAACTTGAACCAATATTATAATTTAAATCAATTAATTTGATATTCTTAAATGAAACTTTAATCGATTTGATTTTATTCCGTTGGATATTAATAATATTTTAAATAAATATTTAGTTTTTTATGTTGCATTTACTAATAGTAAATATATTATGTTCAAACTAAATATACAAATTTGAAAACATAAGAAAAGAAATAAACTATTGAAAAATAAAATATCAAAATAACAAAAATAAAATAAATAAATATATGTAATGAATTTTTAAATTTTGACATAAAATAAATTTTCCCATATATGGATGATTTTAATAAGAATAACAAAATATGTAGGGTTTTACTAAGGGTAAGGGTCTACCATTACATTTTGAGGATAAGGGTCTACCCTTACGCATATCTTTTTAGAGAAGGTAAGGGTAGGATTTAGACCCTAAAAAAATTTTAGGGTCTAATAAGGGTTTGGGTAAGGGTAGACCCAAACCCTTACTTTTGTCAAGTCTATTATTGACAACATGCCTAACAACCAATCTTTTCCTTAGTTATTAGACTGACCGGATACGACCATTCGAATCAATCACTAATCTAACACGTAGATTGCAATATGAATTAGAAAAGACCTATGGTCATAGCTAATGAATCAATATGACAGTTCTTGAACTATGATTGTGAAACCTCAAAACTACCTAGATTAGATTAATTACGAATTATCTAACATACAATGTATTAGCATACTCAATTAACCAATCGCGCGTTTAATCAATTAATTAAATAAAACTAACATGACCTTAACTATGGGCACAAAATACCTTAACTATGGGCACAGAGATTACACAAATATTAAAAGATAAAGCAACGAAGCAAAGATCTCACAACACGAATTAATTAAATCAATCGTTTAGCTGGGGAGACTACTTTAGCACCCCATGGACGCAATTAACATCATTGTCTATGAACTAAACGTACAAAAAGAAGAAAAACATATAGAAAAATTAAAGCCTGATTCCTTCTTCAAGTATTTTCAGAAAACAAAAGATCCCCTAACAATTTGTTCTGCAGAGTAAATATACTCCGTTAAGAAAAATAACCAATCCTCCAAAATCTCCTCAAAATCCTCTCTAATATAATCTCTAATTTAACTTTTGAAAGATGTGAAAGTTTGTCTTCAATCCTTGACTTCTGCACTTTTGGTCTTTAATCCCAGAAATTTTCATAATTTGCACAAATGCCTCCAAACTGTTCATATTCACAAAATAGGGCAAATTACTATAAAATCACAATAATATCCTAAAAATAACTAATGAAATAGTGCATAAATGTTGCACATATGGTGCTTAATCACATGCATACCACTCCATCCTTTTACTTGTATACTTATGCTTTGAGCAACTAAGGCATGGGGTCATTTTTCGAATATCACCGAAGAGCAATTTTTCAGCGCAGAAAGGTTTAGAGGCTTAAATAATCGTGACTTGACTGACTCCCCACCTCGTTGGATGAACTGTGATAATTGATCACAACTCATGATTTCGGATCACAGTCTATGAGCACCATTCACAGTACACTCATGTGGATGGCATGACATCCCCAAAGGAAAAGATGAGCCTCTTGGTACTAGACATGACATATTATGGGTCTCCACATCATGTCATAATGTTTTGACAACTATTGAATATGAGTGCATATCACTTCATCCTCTCACTCGTCTAGTTACTCATGTTTTGAGCAACCAAGGGTTAGGGTCATTTTTCGACTATCACCAAAGACCACTTCATTGTAATGGAAAGGATCTAGGGCATGAATAAAAGCGTTATGACTAATTACCCACTTTGTTGGGTGCACTGTGATTGATGATCACAGTTTGTGATTAGGGGTCACATTCTGTAAGCCTCGTTCACAGCAGCCTTTTGGTCGCTTATGACATCCCCAAAGGTAAAGACGGGCCTTTTGGTACTACATTTAACATATTATGGGACTCCACACCCTTTCATATGGATTTGACAACTATAGGATATGAGTGCATACCACTCCATCATTCTACTACTTTAGTTACTGGTGTTTTAAGCAACCAAGGGTTGGGATCATTTTTCGACTATCACCAAAGACCACTTCATCGTCACGTAAAGGTTCTAGGGCATGAATAAAAGCACTATGACTGATTACCCACTTTGTTGGCTGCATTGTGATCGTTGATCACAGTTTGTGGTTAGGGGTCACATTCTGTGAGCCTCGTTCACAATAGCCTCTTGGTCGTTTATGACATTCCTAAAGGGAAAGACGTGCCTTTTGGTACTACATTTAACATCTTATGGGACTCCACACCATTTCAAATGAATTTGATAACTATTGGATATGAGTGCATACCACTCCATCATTCTACTACTTTAGTTACTCATGTTTTGAGCAACCAAGGGTTGAGATCATTTTTCAACTATCACCAAAGACCACTTCATCGTCACTTAAAGGTTCTAGGGCATGAATAAAAGCACTATGACTGATTACCCTCTTCGTTGGCTGCATTGTGATCGTTGATCACAGTTTGTGATTAGGGGTCACATTCTGTGAGCCTCGTTCACAGCAGCCTCTTGGTCGTTTATAGCATCCCTAAAGGTAAAGACGGACCTCTTGGTACTACATTTAACATATTATGGGACTCCATACTGTTTCATATGGATTTGACAACTATTGGACATGAGTGCATATCACTCCATCATCTTATGACTTTAGTAACTCATGTTTTGAGCAACCAAGGGTTGGGGTCATTTTTCGACTATCACCTAAGACTACTTTATCGTCACGGAAAATTTCTAGGGCATGAATAAAAGCGCTATGAATGATTCAGTACATTGTTAGGTGCACTGTGATAGTTGATCATAAAGTGTGAGCGAGGGTCACTGTCTATAAGTAGTGATCACAGTGCGCCTATAGCCTTTATATGGGTTCACTCAAGGCATTCTAGGACCTCATGCGAATTTGAATGACATAATATGGACAGTGATATCGTTTGATAATATTTTGGTAAGACTTGATATTTTGTGGAAGTCATTTAATCCTCTTACTTGTCTAATTACTCATGTTTTGAGCTACCAAGTCATTATGTCAATTTTCGATAAGCAAGAAAGGTGAATTTTACTTCACATTACGGCTATTGGGGTTGAATAATCGTGCCTAGGCTGACTCACCACCTCTTTGGAGCAAATGTGATCGTTATCACAGAGTGTGAGCGAGGGTCACTGTCTATGAGCACTGATCACAGTGAACCTATAGCCCTTATATGGGCTCACTCAAGGCATTCTGGGACTTAATGCGAATTTAAATGACATAATATGGACAGTAATATTGTTTGATAATATTTTTATAATACTTGATATTTTGTGGAAGTCATTTGATACTCTTACTTGTCTAATTGCTCATGTTTTGAGCTACCAAGTCATTATGTCAATTTTCGATAAGCAAGAAAATGGAATTTTTCGTCATAGAAAGGCTATTAGGGATGTGTAGTCATGCCTAGCCTGACTTTCCACCTCAATGAAGGAATTATGATCGCTGATCACAACTTGTGATTTACGGCCACAGTCTATGAGCCCCGGTCACAGTGACTTCATATGGCTCATATGATATCACTAAAGGCAAAATATGACCTTACTTAAGGCAATCAAGGCCATCAATCAACTTGAAAGGACATAATATGGATATTGACATCATTTGGTAATATTTTTGTAGGACTTGATTTTGTGCCTTATCCTCTTATTTGTCTAATTGCTCATGTTTTGAGCTACCAAGGCATGAGCTTAATTTTGGACTATTAGTAAATGTGAATTTGACTTCACATTACGATCATTGGGGTTAGATAATCATGTCTTGGCTGTCTCCCCGACTTTTTTGAGCAACTGTGATCATTGATCACGGACTATGAGCGAGGGTCACAGTCAGTCGAGCACGGATCACAGTTGCTCCAAAGAGCCTCATACGACCGCACTTGAGGTAATCAATTTCTACAAAAATGTGAATGCATATCACAATTCATTATACTAATTTATTCTGTAGCACAATCAATCCAAAAGCATCCTTATAGTGTACAAAACATAATAATGAACATCATCCACACATATCCAAAACTAACGCTTATAAATATCCATAATTTTTCCTAAAGTAAAACTATGCATAAAGGTTTAAACAGTACAATCATGCTTGGAATCATGGAGATTCAGCTGTAAAAGTTTTGAACACAAATCTTGCAATAGACTCCCGAATGATCTTTGACCACCTCTTATCTTTGCTGATAGACCATGTAATGCGTCTAAGATAAATGTCTTCTATCATTTGACAAACGTAGAGACCACAAGAATGGTTGAAGAAAAAAAAACTTAAGCATATTAGATTGAAATTATTTTATTCAGAAAAACTATGTAAAATAAATAAGAACTTATAAATCACTTTACAAAGGAATAGAATCCATAGCGGAAACATGGACTCTTCACGGCTTTGCTGGTCGCTCATGCACATGGTCATAATACTTTGGTATGCTGCTTATCAATCGATTCTGACCATATCCTTTTATAAAATCTTTGTAGTAAAATTTGAAATAATATAACCCGTATAAGATTCACATTTGATAAGAGGGCTTATTTAAGATCAAGACATTCAGATTAAAGCAGATCAGAACTCACAACAGACTGAGAACACAGTATGCAAACTTGTGAATTACATTCACAGTTTGTGAATAAAGTTCATAGACTGTGAATATAATTCACAGATTTATGCAGAAAATGTGAAAATAGTTCACATACATAACCAAACACTGTGAATCTTATACACAAACGTATTAACAGTAAACAATTCATAAACAATCATGTTTTACGCCAAGTCAAAATTTCCACTTCACAACAAACCATAGCTTACAATTCTAAATAAATAACACTTAACAATCATAACAAATATAGTCACATAGTTTTCACATAAAACTTTAGAAATTCACAGTATGTTACAATATACAAATCACATTACACATTAGCAGTTTACAGATTACGATTCACAGATCACAGTTCCTATTCTATTAACTATATAACCTATACTTAGCATGCTAACAGCAGAATGAAGATTGTGAATGGTATTCACAGGATTGTGAACTTCGAATACAAATGTCATTCAACATCAACAACCAAAATGCGACAACCTGACAATATTTAGGACCTTATATATCAAACCAAATTAAAGTCTATCCCTAAGTAGGACTATTAACAGAATAAACAAAGAAAAACTTGTACAACGAATACATTTACAACAACATTAACACATGCAATCTCAATCAAATATACACCACTAGAAGAAACACAAAACTAACAACAAACTCACTTGAGATGTCGTTACAACCTTCGACAACCATCAATCGAGTGTTTTCAAACTGTAATTAAAAAAAAAAGAACAATTAAGAAGAAGCTGACCAAATACGACCAATAGCTATTAAATGTGACCAAATGCGACGACATATCGAACAAAATTGAAACTCACATTCGACGGCAACGTAACCTCGACGATGTGGCGACCACACTCTAGACACGAGCATCAATTTCGGCAGAAGTGAAGAAGAAGTGTCGAAAGGGTAGAAGAACACAATGAAATTTGGAGTCTGTGAGATGTGGGTTTTCTTTTACTTTTGAATTTGAAATGGTGAAGAAGAAATTGGAAGTGTAAGTGTGGTTTTGATTTTGAATTGAAGTGGTGGTCGTGATTGTTATTTTGTGGCTTCTGCACATTAATTTCATACGAGTGGCATTAGAGTAATTTCAACCTTTTATTACATTTGTTTCTTAGTTTTAAAATACATAATGGTATTTTTGTTAATAAAATAAAATTAAAAGTGTAGAATTGGAAGTTAGGCCTATGAGATGAAAACAACCTTTTATAAAGTTTAGTTTGGTATCAAGTTTAAACTAGGCCTATTATTGTATTTTAAACTTTTCATGGTCCATTTGGGAGAATTTTCACATTTTTAATTCTACTTTTAAAATGTTATTTGTTTTAAATTTAAATTTAATCGGATGGATTTAGAGCATTTTATTGGTATGTCTATTTACAATTTCTCTATGGTCACATCAGTAATGCGAACAATATTTTAAAATTTAAATATTATTTGTTTTAAATTTAAATTTAATCAGATGGATTTGGAGCATTTCATTGGTATGTCTATTTACAAGTTCTCTATGGTCACATCAGAATTGCGGACAATATTTTAAAAAATAGAGTTTCAATGGTACCGTTTATTTTACATGTCCCGTTGACGTGACAACTTTTAAAATAGATATTGTCCATCATACTTTCTATTTTAGACGGTCAAATAGACATACTGACTCAGTTTTTTTATATTATTTAATTAGATTTTTAATGTATTTCAAATTCCTTTTTTTATAATAAAAGAGATTAATTTTAATTAAATTTCTAGTAAAATTAAAAAGAAAGAGTGATAGACGGTGACCATCATTCACGATTTTTACTTTACACGACAACATCATTTGATGTCCACGTTCCACGAGAGATGCTCTTATATCTAACTCGATCTATTCGATTTTATCACAAAATGATATTTTAAAGTATTTATATATACTTCTTCCATCCCTTTAATTTTAACACTTTCTAAAAATGGGTGTCCCTAATTTATTTTAAGACCATCTCCACCGCAGAGTCTCTAATCGAGAGTCTCTTACGAGTTTTGTAGGTCCATATATTTGGTTATAAAAATAAATAAAAAATAATAAATTATATAAAAGTAATATTTATTGTATTCATCTTTTTCACATACGTTCTCTCTCTTCCACATGGCTTAATGAGATAAGTTAAATTGTTAAGAGACTCGTCTCTCGTTTGAGAGACTCAAATGCAATAATTATCCTCTCTCTCTTCAACAACTCAATAAAATATTAATAAATGTAAGATGAGAGACTGAGGAGAGATGAGTGCTGCAGATGGTCTAACATTTCCATTTTGGTCAATATTTTTTTCCTAAAACGACAATATTGTCCTTAACTACATTCACGCACAAAAACCCACTAAGTAATTTAATTTTCTCTCTCTTAAATTTTCAATGATTATTATTAAAGGCATCCTACCTACGACTTTAATGTTTGTCTCAACCTTCATATCTTCCTCTGTTCATCTTTACAACACTAATGTGAACCAAATTCCAAACTACAATAGACTCAGCCCAATTGGGTTTACTTATTGTGTTTGTCCGAAAATCAAAACAAAATTTACTTATTGTGTTTTCTTTCCTCCTCCTCGATTTGTCTATATATTTAGACAAACTTTTAAAACCCCGTTTGATTTCGACTTTGTTAGGTCAGTTTCGATACTTTGACTTTTGGATTTTAGTTTAATTCAATTTTAAACATGATCGGATTTTAATTATATTTTTATATGTATGTGCACTTTCGAGAATGAATTTTGCTCGATATTATGTTTTCGAGTCAATCAGGAATTTGATTTAGGAGAT
The DNA here is from genome assembly GCA_031304145.1 of Cardiospermum halicacabum. Classification (NCBI taxonomy): domain Eukaryota; kingdom Viridiplantae; phylum Streptophyta; class Magnoliopsida; order Sapindales; family Sapindaceae; genus Cardiospermum; species Cardiospermum halicacabum. The sequence continues at coordinate 13,524,687 of CM062392.1, forward strand.
TCGCAACCCTGATTCAGTGAGTGCATTACCCCACATTTTCTATGTATCGGTGTATGTATTTTCGATTCAAGTCACCCAAATTAAAAAATATATATATTCTTATGCAAACATTACACGTAGCCAAACCAACACACCATACGTAGCCAAACCAACACACCACACGTCACACACGCATAAGTATTATTCTTTTGTAGAGTAATTATGCTAAGTCCATGTTTTACAAATATCATAATAAATTTATAACAAAATCTTTACACAAATAGTTTAATAGACAAACTGAACTGTTTTAATCGAAAGACAATCATTCACTTATTTTCATTATAAATATCATAAAGAAACTATGCACAATCTAATGATAATTTATCTCATAACGATATATATATATATATATATATATATATATATATATATATTCATTTGCTATTTTCCAAATCATAATTCACTATGCATTATAATAAAACATTTAACCAACTAACACCACTTATCAAATACACATATTTATAACCACACAAATCATATATATCAAAATACAACACATTTAATTCGTTTTAAATTCGCCTTTAAGTAAGACTTCCAAACGACTGTAGGACACAGGAAATTCAACCGGAATATATCGAAACAGAAAACTCAGGCACGGCCGAAGCCCCTATAACTCAACCATATGGTGGACCGAAATCCCTTTTAATCGCAAATCATATGCAGAAACACAGGCAAGACTAAAACTCCCAATTTGATAGTTATCCTCCTTACGACATGCCAACTATCCTTACAAACAAAAATCTCTACATAAGGCGACATATTTACAGACCAAAATTTTTCAGATAAACCCAAATCAAATTACATTTCCAATACCCATCATTATATATCAAAATTTTCATATAAATCAATTGAATTGATTCAAGTTAACCCAACATCACAAATATAAAAATTTCAAACAAATTACTCATTAAATCACATAACAACTATATGCACATTTTCCCCTAAGCCGGGTTATTCTATAGTAAGTCAATCCACAAATTAAATATTTCAAACAAAATACTTTTGCATCGGTCACATAATCTCAAACACAATGGTTTTATTTTGTCATAATTTGGCAATCCAACAATTTAATCTCAACATTGATTAATCACAATATTTCATTTATCACAACCTCACAATCTCAATAGAATAACCTCATCAGTCAATTTCACAACGTTTAATAGATCAAAACTCCACACTCACATCCGATTGTCAGATCAACCAATTTACACCAATCAGATACAAACATATTAATAATACATATATATATATATATATTATTAATCTGTATATATATACATATGTTTATCTTGCTAATACCAATATACTAAACATGATAACATATCAATATCAAAAGCTAAATATATAGCTACATATAAAGGACACACAATTCAAATCCAATACACAAATAAGTTCCTATAACTATGTGTATAACCCTTTATATGCCTCGAAGTATAATCCACAAATAACATTATATATATATACACGCGTACGTATAATTTTTTTTCATCAGGTTGACTTGAATCGAAAATACATACACCGATGCACATAGAAAAGGTGGGGTAATGCACTCCCGCAATTAGGGTTGCGAATCTCCCATATGAAATCCCAAATCAAATTCCAGATTGACTCGAAAACATAATGTCGAGCAAAAATTATTCTAAAAAATACACATACATATAAAAATTATAATTAAAATCAGATCATTGAACGTTTAAAATTGAATTAAACAAAAATCCAAAAGTTGAAGTATCGAAACTAACCTAACAAAGTCGAAATCGAACGAGCTTTTAAATAGTTTGTCTAAATGCAGAGACAAATCGAGGAGAAAAAAAATACAATTAATGATTTTCGTGTCGGCCAAACCACCCAAAAAGAATCAATTTAGATCTTTGATCTAAACATTATATAGTTTCAAAATTTCGACTTAATCTCAAATTTTTAAAATTCACATTTTTATTCAAATATTTTTAAAATTAGATTCTTAACCCCAAATCCCGATTTTCAAAACCCAATCCTAATTCTCAAATCACAAATTTTGCACAATTAGGATAGAAGAATATAATAGAAATGCATTGATGAGTTTCAACCAGGTTTACAGCAGAATGAATACTACCTTTTTCTGTTAATTACGAAAACCAGCGTGTAATGCGAAGTGATGGAGAAAGGAATGGAAGTGATCATGGAGGGGGAAATCCCTTAGATGGAGTTTTGGCTTTCAAGGCCCAAATTCATGCAACTGAAACACCTAAGCTTCAATTGATCTCCATCCATAAAACAAATGAATATTTAGTCGGTAACTCTTCATCAACCATAAATCAGAAAGATTAACAGCTAATAACACTAGGTACATCGAAATTAGTACTAATTACAGAGCGCTAGCTACTCCTTCCAACTGAAATACCACCGCAATGTTTACATATGTATACATAATTACTTCATCTAAAAAACACAAATGGCTAATGGAGAAAGCATGAAGTATACATGTTTCAATTTCATCAGGTCGTGCTCTAGTTAAAGAAGCGAAGAGAATCAGACATACAGCCGGTTCTGCGGTAGTAAGGAGATCTCATTCTAGAATGAAAAGTATGCTCCCGCTATTCATTTTTCCGCATTCTAATACCGCCTGTATTCAGAAATGAACAGCTAGTTAATCTGAATTAGGAGATAATTTATTGTAAAAGATAGAATAATATATATCATTTATTTCTCCTTTCAATGAATAACCAATAAAACTATTCAATTATTTTGAAGCTTTATGCAGACATATGCTAAAATAAGACTTTTTTCTTCTTTTTTTTTTTTTTTTTTTTTTTTTTGAAAATCAATTTGAAGAATGAAATAGTTGCTAGTTCTTTCAAATTTAGTCATAACACAACATGAAAATTCAGTCCTTAAAAAGAAATTGGTATCTTCTTACTTGTAAAGCACTTTTAACTAGGCTTTTCAGTTTGGGCTAACTATTTGAATATTCCAAGGAGAAAACAAATGTACTGTTTTGCTCAAGCATAATAAGAAGTTGTTGCAACAACATGTTTTGCTTATACCTGGGTGAAAATGGACAATTTGGATCAAAAGATTTTTAAGTTCATACGCAGGAATTTATCTTAGATTATACAGTTTACCTCACATGGTCTGGCAAATAATCCCATGTCAGGACTGCAAATGATAGTCAAGTGAAAATGCGCGCATATCAGAAGGGCTTGAACCGGGCCTGCCAAGTAAAAAAAAAAGGGAAGAAAAGAACAATAAGCTAATCAATGAGAGCTAGTCTTTAGATAGAATCAAGAAGGTAAAGTTTTCAAATGCTCAAGCAACATCGACAGAAACATGCCGAAAAAGGATGCTAATAAGTATATTCAAAACCAGCATTTTTATTATATATCAAGTACAAAAAATACCTTTTATTAATGGTACCATAATGATATTTTAGCTTCCCTGTTTTAATATCTTCGATGTACTGCAACCAAGTAAAATACAGAAGACTTGTGATAAAGCAACTACATACTGATCATTAAGCAAAATGTTCATTATCAGCTCTCACCAAATTTAACGTAACGAAGATGGATGAGAATGCCAGAGAGTCGAACGGTATATCGTCAAGGGCAAAGAGTCGACACTCTAATGATTCAGGACCAGGTGAGAAATGAGGTTTCTTCATCTTCGCTAAGAAAATTATGTAGGTCTATTTTGAAGGAAAAAGCAAATACAGAAACTCGTTAAGCGCATGAAATATGAGATAAATATAGAATTATTATAATGAACAAGTAGCTCTTTGGTACTTGGCCTATTAGAGGAATATCAAGCTGAGCAAAAGGTGAAACAACTTCCACATCTGCTCCAGCCTCTTCCCATGTCTCCCTGATTGCGCCATCTGCTGCTGACTCACCAATTTCCAGGTAACCAGCAGGAAGAGTCCTATTTCAACCTCACCCAATAATGTAAAACAATCCACTGAGTATCATATGTATGGAAGACTTAGCAGCAATAAAAAAAGAAAAAAAAAAAAGGAATAATGTGGTGAACAATCACATGTTAACAACTGGTACTTCGTTCCTTGAAAGAATGATCAATTTAACTATTTCAATCAAATGCCAGCTTACCAAAGACCATGAGAGGGTTCGATATTTCGTTTGCAAAGCAGGATCTTTTTATCATGCTCAATAAGGCAGCCAACGACCTGACAGCACCAGTTTTAAAAGGTATGCTCAGATATGATGAATTCAAGTACTGAATTCAATGTATGACCCTAAACCTCTGAACAATATATCTATGTGCTTATGCTTGTATTTCTTTTGGCATCTATAATTCACTATCATGTACAGCATCTTACAGGCAAACTCATTAGACCAAAAAACAAATAACATAAGCAAAGCACACTTGGTACCCTTTTTTCTTATGTACTAAAATTGCTCACCATGCTACAATAGCATCTTAAAGGCCTTGTTCAGTGACAGTAAGATAGCATTTGAAACTTCACCTATGTACTTAGTGTCAGCTCTTTCACTGTAAACAAAATTTCTATGCCCATCGAATTGATGCAATCAAGGACGGGTACTAACAGAATGGTGAAGCTGTATTCACTCGCACCAAACTTCAGCTCATCAACACAGTCAATCATAATTGAGATTAGAAAAGCATATCAATTCAAACCAAAACTAAATTATGAACACCTAAAAGGAGGCAAATGGAATCTTTTATGCCAATGAGAAATTAATTCTAATGCTAAAGCAAACTAGGGGCAAATGGTTTAAAACCAGAAGTTTGCTCCGTCAATATTTCAGAAACACAACATTGAGTGAAAAGTGAAAGGGAAAAGCTAAAATAAATTCACAAAGCTTAAGAGGAGTACAAATTCCATCCCTCTGAATGACCAAAGAAAGGGGTTGTAATAGCTAAACAGTCTGAATAATAAATGAAGGTTCACAATGGTGAAACATAACCTATCTACTCTATTTAACAACCTATTTAATGGGCAAAGTTAAATGGAAAATTAGCTCTTTGTACCCATACTCATCCAATAGAGTTTCAAAAGCAACACAGACACAAAAATGTTATCACATTCCAGAAAAGAAGCAGAAATCAAACGAACGAAATCAAAGATAATGAGCAGCATACCATTTTAGGATTCTGATAGGCAATTTTGCCACAGGCAGTGCAAATAGCTCTCATCTTCTCCTCTCCCTGAGGTATATCATGCTTAGTTGAGCCTCCACACCACTGACAGAATTTGATTTTACGGACATTTCCCTACGCAAGCACACAGTAATAAATACAGATCAGAACACAAGAATTCAAAAATTAGGAATTAGACTGTCTAAACATTCATTAACAGCGAAAGGAACAAGAATCAGATTGAAGGAATTGAAACGAAAAGAAGAACTCACGGAGGGGACGGCTTGTGAAGTGGGCGTGGAACAGCGGGTTTGGGTAGTTGTTGGAGAGGAGGACATAGAAAATGTTTTGGTGGAGATAGCAAGAGAAGAGAGGCCAAAAGCGAAAGCAGTGTTATGATGATGGGTTTTTTTCCATATTAGCGAGAGAAATGCAGATGAAGAAGCCAGACCTTTCAGCATACTTTTACTACTAGACCAGAAGGGAAGAAAATGGAGACTTGTTTTATTTTATTTTAACTGCGATTATCATTATTCTTCTTCGACGATTCGATCGGATCGTGTTGGGATCGAATGTAATCCTCATCTGTCGCCCAAAAATATTATGTAAAGTTTTCTAAAATATTTTCTAATTTCAATTTAATTAATAAATAATTTTATATTAAAAATTATTTTTAATTTTTCACTTAAAATCTTAGATCTCCTCTCACACTCACTTGAATCCTGTATGCACGGAACGAAAATAAAAAATTAAAAAATAAAAATAAAAATAAAAATGATTGTAACATCCACTTTCCAGTCGATTCCGTCTAGATATACAATTTTTTTTATATTTTTTTTATATTTTGTTATTTTAACATTTATTATTTTAATATTTTAATAATCAGTATCTTTATATTATTTAAATTTTATTTTATAATATTTAATTTAATTAATGAAGAAAATTAAATTAATTTACTTTAATTTTTTTTATGGGTAGAAATGCCAAATTTGGAAGAAAATCGGGAAGAATTACTCTAAAGAAATATATAAACTTGTATTTACTGTAGAAAAAAAAATCTACATCCTAAATCAAAATTTTAATTGAAGAATGAAATCAAATTATAAAGAATAAAATTATAATATTATAAAAAGAAAGGATAATGACTTTGGTTTGGGTACTCCAAGTTGTGCTATTTATTCAATTGGGTACTTAAAGCATGTGGGGTTTCAAATAGATACTCAAATTTACCAGAAACAAATCTTTTGGATCCTCTAAATAAGTTTCAAAATCTCGCCTTAGTGTTGGGAAAACACGGCTAGCTCCGATACCACTTGTTGAACAAATCGGTGATCCATTGCAGCGGAGACGAGTATTGTTAACCACAAAGTAAAATAACATACACAAGGCAAGAAATAGAGATAGAAAATAAGACACAAGGTTTTTACGTGGAAACCCAAAACGGGAAAAACCACGGCCGTCAGGACGACGAGAGACTAATTTACTAGGTAACAATAAAGCAACAGTTACAACCAGAATATCACTCTCTCACTCCCCAATCCAATTACATTGGTTACAGTCTCACATATAAGCTCTCCTCATATGACTCTCACAGGATAACAAGACTCGATCCTAAAACTCAAGATCTCCATGGTCTCCATGGTTCCCAGGCCCTCATGGGGTACCTCCCAAACCTAACCAACTAGATCTACATTGTTCTCTCAGGATATCTAATAATAGATACAAGCACCATATTTATAGCATTAGATTACTTAGTAATCCTAAACCATTAAGAAAATCTTTTCCTATTTAGGATTCTCAAGGATCTCTTTCCTAATTAGAATCCCATATTAGGAAATACCATTCCTAATCAAATATGATACTTCCAAAACAGTCTTCAAGCCTTTTCCAAATTACCAACTAATTATGGATACCGGAATATACCCGAATTTTCGTCAAAATCCTAACAAACCACCCCTTGAAGAAAATTCCCTTTATTCTTTTCCAACGACCACAACTCAAACCAGAGTCATCATACCCCACCATGAAGGTATATCCACTCAGGTACGATCCATCCCAAGACAACCCATTCAGGAACCATCAACCCAAGATTTTCTTTTCTCGGCACATGTCGAAAACACTTGCTGAATAAACCATGGTGCAGCTTCCTACATCAGCTTCCAGGAAACTCCTCAGCCATCGACATACTTTCCACCACACCCACATCCATGCTGATCAGATGCCCGTGCAATTATGGACACACTAGAATTATTCCACCATTTATCATGACAACCTTGGTGGTTCAAAACATGTCATAAGGATACCTATCCCAGCGTACAGTCGGAGCCTTTGCCGAATCGCTCCTCACAGTCCTTCCTTATTCGAGTTCACCAGCCACTTGATCAAAATTCTCAGCCCACAAAGATTCCAAAAATACCACTAGTCAACCCTCAATTTTATTTTGATTATTTGGCCAGACTTGAATCTTTAACCAGATCTTTTTATCTTTATTTGCGTTAACAGAGAAAACACAAAAGTCTCAAAGCTACCTTACCACCACAATCATGCATGTCGTAGATCACCACCGCCATCGCTCGAGAAATACCGTCGAAACTTTTTCATCCTTACGATTATCGCAGACTAGATCTTGACAACACTTGCGGGTATTTTTTTTTCAGCTTTAAATTTTTTTTTTTCTCACGCAACCAGCTCAAACTCGACCAGAGAAACCAAATCTATATTTTTCAGAACTTCTAGAGACTCCGGAAGATTTACCCATCCTTCAAAACCTTTCGCTTTCATCTTACCTTAAACCCATGTTTACTTTGACCAAACCAAAACTCACGGATCACATCAATACTAGCTCACGAACCAAGGGCTCTGATACCAGTTGTTGGGAAAACACGGCTAGCTCCGATACCACTTGTTGAACAAATCGGTGATCCATTGCAGCGGAGACGAGTATTGTTAACCACAAAGTAAAATAACATACACAAGGCAAGAAATAGAGATAGAAAATAAGACACAAGGTTTTTACGTGGAAACCCAAAACGGAAAAAACCACGGCCGTCAGGACGACGAGAGACTAATTTACTAGGTAACAATAAAGCAACAGTTACAACCAGAATATCACTCTCTCACTCCCCAATCCAATTACATTGGTTACAGTCTCACATATAAGCTCTCCTCATATGACTCTCACAGGATAACAAGACTCGATCCTAGAACTCAAGATCTCCATGGTCTCCATGGTTCCCAGGCCCTCATGGGGTACCTCCCAAACCTAACCAACTAGATCTACATTGTTCTCTCAGGATATCTAATAATAGATACAAGCACCATATTTATAGCATTAGATTACTTAGTAATCCTAAACCATTAAGAAAATCTTTTCCTATTTAGGATTCTCAAGGATCTCTTTCCTAATTAGAATCCCATATTAGGAAATACCATTCCTAATCAAATATGATACTTCCAAAACAGTCTTCAAGCCTTTTCCAAATTACCAACTAATTATGGATACCGGAATATACCCGAATTTTCGTCAAAATCCTAACACTTAGTGCGTGAAATACATATATAATGACATGTTTAAAATCAGTCCATTTGGGTATGATGTGGCGCCTGCGTCTAATTTATCTTTTGTTGATGTGGTATACATCTTTCAAATGCAAATTAGAATCAAGAGATACAAATGTAACAATTAGTTTTTCTTTTTAGTAAGTTCAAAATTTTGAAAGGGATTGTTTTAGGGTTTTGTTTATCTTTCTGGCGAGGCATTAACATTTCTTGATACATCGGTTACATTTAAGAGATTGTGAAATCTGATAGAATTGAAGTTGCTATATTTGTTTCTAGATGATTCCCAGTCGATATAATCACAACATTCTAGATTTATTTATTTTCTTATTCCATATGTTTTGTTTTCAGGGAGTAGCAATTGCTTCTTCGCTGATCTACTGAAAGTACCTATTGTATTTGTGAAAGCAGTGATTGATATAATCAATGGAAACAAGCTAACAACTGAGGAATTATGGAGAACTTAGTCGCAAGGACCACTACCCTTGGACAAATTATTACCAAATTCATCGACTACATCAATGAAAATGTCTGTCTACACTATGATACAACTTCATACTCCAGAATTTAACAAACCACAGTTCCAAGATTATAGAATGATATTTTTTTTCTAATGTTCAGAAGTGGAGCTTGGGCAGGTACATTTAACCTAGCCTAAAGTTTGAGTAGTAATTACTTCATATTTGTACATTAATATTTGATTTATGTGTGACTGTCTTTTCACATAGTTCAAAATCTACAATATCATTCTAGTCCAGAGAGACCTTTTTAGGAATTATAGAGATAGTTGTGGTTTGAATAAGAACAACTTATGGTTTGACAATATGATATTTCTTCTGATTTATTGCAATCAATAGAACTTTTTTTCTTCAAGTAAACATGTTTCATGTTGCTATATATCTCTCAATTTTGGTTTCTATATCTGAACTGCATCTACACCGTGCATTGAAAACAAATCTGAGTACCTAACAAGATCAGTTTTATAAATTTAAAACATAAACTAAACTCCTTGAAGACATGCCATTGATCTGTATAAGTTCTATAACTTTTAAATCATCTTTAAACTACCTTGAGACCTGTTATTTATCTGTATAAAGACTTACACTTTCAAGTTTTCTGAATATATTAAATGATTCATCAACACAACACAAACAAAGCTGAACATGTTTACACCAGAAATCTATAAATAACTATAAACATTAATAACATGAAAGACTTATTTCCCAACTAATTGTTAATCTATACAAATAGTACCATCATTTCAATTCTCCATACTATTATAAATTTATGGTCTTTCTTGTTGGCTTGACAATTTCATAATAGCTTTATATATAGAAGTATAAACACTCCATATTCTGAGGCTAAGCAACTCACACAGACCATTTACAAATCCATCAAAAATATAGGTAATGAATACATTGCACTAGGATATTTGACAAAGAGGAATAACCCTGACAAAAATATTATATATGTGAAGTTATGCATTTAAGAAGATGGTGTTGAAGGTTAAACATAGTGAGTAAACTTAAGAAAAATGTATTGAAATAATCTTTATTTTACTTTAGGAAATGTTACACTTTCTAGGTTTCTCATGTTCTACTCTATTACTGCATAACTTTGCATCATATGTTATTAAATCTGGAGTTTGTTTACATCTTTAACAAACACCAATTTATTTCAGGTTTCTAGAAAAAAATGTAATGATTTCAGCCATTGAGTTGAGAACTATAGATTTATCAAATTCTTAGTCTTTTTGTACATGCTCAGATGTTTTCATTGTTTGTTGAATAATGAATGATTGATGAGGATTATTCTGACACATAAAATCACAATAACTAAACAGAATTCCTATCAACGTCTAATGTAGTATTTAAGATATCGTCTCCACAGGGATTGTCAGCTAAGAAGTAAGATTGAGATTAAGATTTAAACTGAATTGCTAAAAGAATCTATATACAAATCGAATCATAGAAATCATAGAATTGATGTAAGTTGTAGACACTAATGACATTTCTTCGATTAAAACATAAGTCAGTACTCTATTCTGCAAATGATCTCAACAATGAATAAGTTGATCTGCTAATCTCTGTTATCAATTAACTTCTTATGCACACTTCAACTCTAAATCACAGTTTTACTTTCTAGATCATTATCAGTGATCTATTAAAAGATCTCTCGATTCAATTTAACAGATCTCAAGTATACAGTTGCATATATATCTATACTACAACATATATAACTGAAAAAGTATAATCTATAGAAAACTAGATCTATAGTAGGGGTGTCAATTAGTGTTGGCGAATCAGGTTTGACTGAACCTGACACGACTCGTTTACGTTTATATCTGACACGACTCGACACGTTTAATAAACGAGTTACAATTTTTCAACTCGACACGAATCCATTTAATACGCGTGTTAACGTGTCGACACGATTAATTTGGTTAAATAACTCAAAATATGTAATCGTGTAACTCGATTACCAGTTTAACCTGTTTATTTGTTAACTCGTTGAACCTGTTTATGCATTAACCCATTTAACCTGTTTATGTGTTAACTCATTTAACCTGTTTATGCATTAACCTATTTAACTTGTCTATCCATTAACCCATTAAACCTATTATATTTACATTTTTTTCTAGTACAATAATCAATTTAAATATAAAGTCATAAATAAAATAAAATAATTAAATTACAAATAGAATCCAAATGAAAGTTTTCAAATATTAATATAATTTTATATAACTAAAAACTTAATTTAGCTGCGATGAATATTATGTACCGCAATGAACACATTTGCATCTCTCGTTACCATTTGCATCTGGGGCAATCATTTTAAATGACTTCTACACATGTGAAGTATGCTTCATTTTCTTCGGAAGATCCCTATCCGGCTTACTTGAACTCTCTATTTTTGCACCATCAATTCTTGTACCTTCTTCAACTTAGATTCCATCATCAGTAGCATCATACTTGAGGCCATGTTACTGTAAAAAAAAATCATACAACTTGGTTATAAGGTAGAACATATTTGTTTGTAAATATTATTACACTTTATATAATTTGAAGCAAGTAAATATTATGTCTCACAAAAATTCGAATTTAAAGACGAAAACAAACAATAAGAGTTGCCTCAAAATTTTCATTAATAAAAATATAAGGTGACAAAATTTTTTAAAAAAAAAAAGATAAAACGAATATAAATAAATAAATATGTGGGGTATGCCCTCCAAATTTTTCGTATGCTGCATTGATGGCCGATTTGAATAATATACACTAAAATGCGTCGAACCAATATTTAAAAAAAAGTAAATAAATAAATAGCAACGAAAATTCGTAATAAAAATCAAGAATAATATATCGAATCAAAACTTGAATTAACATCTCAACACTCAAATACTAAATTAATCCATCAAAATTCATACATCCTCACTTGCAAATTTGATTAAAGTTAATAAAATCAAGAACAATATATTAAATCAAAGAGAGACCCTGACTTCTAAGTTAAAGATAAAAGAACTAGGACTAAGACAATTAGTGTTAAAAGAAACATACCATATGAGAAATCGACAACGAGGGTTGACGACGCTAACAGTAGATAGCCACGGATGAAGAGTTTCGTCTGAGGCAAACCATGAAATGGGCAGCAGAGGTGATATTTGAGTAATGATTGGTTGATAACGAGACAAAAGGTAGAGAAGAGGAAGCTATGCCGGGTGGTTGAAGGCAGGAAATGAGGCAGAGAGGCGGAATAACTTCTAGCTTCTAATTTTCTAAAAAAAATTAGGGTATTGTTAGATTGATAATATATATAATATACTAAAAAATATTATTTAACCATTCAAATTATATAAATTTTATTTTAACCCCAATTATGCGAGTCGACACGTTAACCTATTAGTCAAATCCGACTCGACTCGTTTTAAGCAAGTTAAACGTGTCGTGTCATAAACAGGTCAAAACCCATTTAGCTTAAACCCAACCCACTTATTTTTCGCGGGTTCGTGTCAACCCATCAAGTCATAACCCATTTTGACACCCCTAATCTATTGTCTATCTCTAGAACTATGATCCTCTGTTCTTAGATCTGGAACCTGATCGCCATCTCTGGTCTAAATCAAGCTTCAAATCAACAAGATTACGTAACTCTCGTTCTTATAATTTAATAAGCTCATGGAACTCAAGTAAAACTGACTATGATTGAACAAGAATTGTACAATCAAAATGATGATCAACAACAGAAATCAGCAATCGAAAGAGCTTTTAGCTTAGCATATCTACTTCAACATATTCAATCAAAGCACAAATCATCATCAATATGCATTTAAGATCTAAATCTTACCAAAGAAGATGGAAGCTAGACTCTGTCATAGTTGTTGCCTCGCTATCTTCAAGCTAAATCTCAATGAACACATAAAACAGAGTACAAAAATTCTCCAAGAAACTTCTATGAGAATATTGAATAAAGCGTATAGAAGAATCTAGAATTTTTCTCTTTCAAAATAAAAGAATGTCAAAAGGTTCTTATTGCTTCATCTGAGCTCCTATTTATAGAGTTTTGCTCAGTGGCAATTTTGAAATAAAAACATCAAAGAAACAAAAATTGGCGAAGTAACAGTTTTCTTCATTTATGCCGCCTGTTCCTTTGCCTGAACTCAGCGACTTTCATAAATCTCGCTTGTCTTGTTCACCAAGCTTTAATTCTTTATAGGTGAAATGTTCTAATATAGCCATTATATGTCGCCCGATGCTTAGGCGAGTTAATATTTCCTCGCCATATCAATCTTCCATTTGAGAACATTCTAGGCGATATAATGTAGATGTCGCCTCTCAACATTTTCATCTTAGCGACATACTCATGTGTAGCCTCAGACCCTGGAGAGATTCTCCCTTCAGCGCCTAAATATTTTTCCAAGAGTGGCAACGTATGAAGGTAACTCGCCTCAGTTCTCGTCTTCAAGGCGAGATTATTCAAACTTTACATTTCTCATCGCCTTCTCTTTTCAGCTAATATCGACGTATGCAGACGATCTCTTTTTATCAGTATCAATCATTTCGCCTCATTTTGCTGACTTTGGATGAAATTCTAGATATTCCTTCTTTCTTCTGAAATTTTCAATTGTTAGCTCCTTTTTCAATTCTTTTCATCCAAGTCCCTGTCTAAGAATTAATAATCTAGAATTACTAGAAATGCATTCAACTTTTCATCTTTTAAGCTCATTTCCTTTACATTTAAGCTCATAAAACATACTAAAATATAGGTAAATTCTAGACTTATCAATGATGAATGACACATCGGTTGGTTCCTTCACAATTCCTTCAGCCTCCCTTTTGACATTCGACATTAGTAGTGTAATCATCTTAGTCCCTATATGATAGACTCATTGTTCTAATAGCAAGAAAGTTCACATTTAAGTAAAGAAAATATTTAGAATTGAGAAAAAAAACTATCAAAATGATCATTACTGCAAATATTGAGGTTCAATATAGAGAGCTTTGTTTATTACATTACAAACTGCAATGAACAAAACATCACACCACCACAAATTACAACCAACAAAATATCAAACCACCTACTAAAAGTGATTCTGCAAACACAATAACACAACAGTTTAATCTTAGTTCAACTACACAATACAATATAATACAACAATCTAATCCTAATTCAAAAAAAAAAAAAAAAAAAAAAAAAAAAAAAAAAAATAAGACAAATAAGATAACAAATAAAAACACAGCTAACTTCCAATTGCATAAACTATTGTATCTTCTTCAATAATCTGCAAGTAATTTGCTCTTCAATACTTCAACTGATCTCCAGCATTGTCATTTTCGTATTTCTTCATTTTATGTAAAATACCCCAAATAACTCTCTTGACTTATTCATCACATTCAAGACCAACACAATGAAAAAATCCACAGCCTCCATTTCTTTGTTAAAAAACATAACATCAAACAGATTACGACTAAATTAGACACAAAATTTGAATTTGAATAAGATGAATCAGACACTAACATGTTCATGTGCACAACTCAAGAACCTTCTTCTTGGATTTTTCCAAGTCCATGTTACCCTTAATTAGAGCTGTAAACACGGGTTAAGTGGGTCAGTCCGCACGGATTTAAACGGGCCGGGCCAATATAGTTTGAGTTTTAAACGGGCTGAAAATTTTCCAACCCTAACCCAACCCTTGCAGGCTTAAACGGGCTGGACCAGCCCGTATATATTATGATAGTTTATAATATAATTTATTGTCGACATGTTCATTCATAATTTCAACATCGTTATACATTTTAGTTTCTACATATTCATTTCAATAATTGCATGCATCAATTCTTCTCTTTCCAATGTTGAAAGGATCCGATATATTGACATCCATACTTATCATCTAATTAAAATAAAAATAAATAAATTACGTTAATTGTTAAATGAGCCAACCCGTATAAACCCTTTTAACCTGCGGGTTAAACGGACCGGACTAAAAAGCCCGTGTTTTAAACGGGTTACAAAAATGATGGCCCCTTTTATTCACGGGTTAAACGGGCTGGCCCGCGGGCCTCGACCCATTTTTACGGCTCTACCCTTAATAGAGCAGTCTATTGGCACTGACACAAGATGGAATCAATATCTTTATCCATTGAATTCTTAAAATCACCAACAAAATGAAAATAGTGAAGCAATGAATTAGAAAATAGGATTTTCAAATGTAAAACAGATTTATGAATAGGGGATTTCAATTGGAAATTGCTCTGTCAACAACCACTTCATAAAAAAATATCAGCTAAAGCGCCTTACTTTGTCTAAAATTCACAAATTGTTCCACATCAACAAGGAGGATCCAAAAGACCTTTTTTTGGGAAGTTCAAGTATCTATTTGAAACTCCGCATACTTCGATTACCTAAGTGAATAAACGGTACAACTTGGAGTATGCAAATAGTCATTATCCCATAAAAGAATTTGAAATAGAAATAATAACAGATAAGATAAACAAAATTAAAAAATATATAAAAAATAAAAAAGTAAACATGTTAATAAATTAAACTAATTTAAATATTTAAATTTTAAAATATATAAAAGGATATCTTTGAACTAAAATATTACTCGAAGAAATTGATATGTGGGAAATAGTAAAGCCCTTTAGTCTTTTCCCTCTCTGTCTCACATGTCATTTGTGCAAAATAATTTTAGAAAATTTTAGGAACGTCGGGCCTAATTCAATCACAATTTCTTAAAACCCTTGGTGTACTAAATCTTAGGGATGACAATAGGAAAGATGTGGCGGATATGCTAGTATCTATATCATTATCCGCTAGTTTTTTTTTATCCATATTTTTTTCATATCCTTTTAATTTAAACTGATATGGATATGAGTATATAACTGCAGATATAGATTTATCTATGGGTATATCCATATCCGTAAAATAATTTTTAAATAGTAATATGATCAAAATTAATTCAGTTACAAAATTAATCTAAATTATAAACAAAATAAATTTAAAATAAAAGCAACAATCTTGACAATCTTTTAACTAACATTTAATTTTTTTTTAAAAAGTCGAAAAACATAACTTTCTCTAATATTTAAAGTTCTCACCAAAAGTTACCACCACACCACAAAATTAAATTAACACAACATACTAAAAAATAATAAACCAAAAATAAACTTAAAGAGTTCAACGGTCAAACTTAAGACATCACAACTGTAACCACCTTTTGCAAAATAGAAAATCTCCACACTTTGTCTCTTCTCCAAACTAAGTCCATGTAAATTTTTTTTTCTTACATAGAAAAGTTTGTTCATAACTTTTAGGCATAAGGGTCTCGGGAGCCCCCAAATTTTACTATATTTTTCAAGTTAGCCCTTTAACTTCATGAATGGTCAATTTAGCCATTTAACTTAATGGGTCAATTAAGCTATTTTCACTAATGTGGAGGTTGAGCTGACTGTAAAAATCAATCTAGTATTTGGAAGTTGAGGGGTTAAATTGAACCTTCTTGAAGTTGGAGGGCTAACATGAAAAACATAACCAAATTCAGGGGCTCCTATGACCCTTATGCCTAACTTTTAAGATTAAAAAAAAAATGAATAATGCATATTTAGACCCCTGAAGTTGACATAACTTTTCATGTGAACCCTTTAACTTTTTGAAGGTAACTAAACCCTCAAACTTGCCAAAAGTTTTGTAAGAATATAATTTTATTAAAATTTTAAAAGTTTTGACGGTCTAGTTGAAATTTTAAAAATTTTAAGAGTTTAACTGAAACACTTTTACCAAGTTGGAGGGTTCAGTTGAAATTTCAAAAAGTTTAAGGTTCTGTATGAAAAGTTATGCCAACTTCAGGGGTCTAATTATACATTATCCCAAAAAATAATACATCATCATTATTTAGGGTTAATTACAAAAAAAATCCCATTTTTTCAAAATTTTTGCATTAGTCCACTGGTTTTAAACGTTCATTGCAAAAAAAAATCAGGCATGCAAACTTTTTGCATTAACCCACTGGTTTTAGACATTTTTTTTTATAATTTACCCTTATTATTTATATACTTGATTGTACCTGATTCACATCTTCTTCAAATGTAGTCTTTTTCCAATGTCTTCATCTATTATTAAAATTAGTTATTATATCAAAATGAACAAAAATAAAATATTTTTACAATATTAAAATTATAAATTTAAAACAACAAAATATAATTCACTAACTGTTGTGCGCACATTAATGATTTAAAGTCCTATAACGAAGTCTGTTATGATGAGGAATCACAAATCGACCTTTAGTACTTAAAGCAGACTCACAAGCAACCATTGAAACTGGAATGGGAAATATCTTTAACTATGTGATGTAAAATAGGATATTTTGCAGGAGTTAGTTCCACCATGCTAATACATCAAAGTGATCTTCAACTCTTAGGACAACTGGCTCCAGTAAGTAATAATCTAAGTTTTTACATGAGTAGATGTAACCAGATTTTTGAAAATATAATCATCTGACACCAAAAACAAAATAGGATTTGATCTTGCTCAAAAATCTGAAGAGTTAGAAATATTTACCAAATTTTGTATGCTTGTGGAGAACATAACTTGATATTCTTCAACAAACCTCAATAAAATTGTTTGAACCTTATAAATCTGAGTAGCTACATATTCCCATAACAATGTAGGAAAGCAGAAGTCTACCACTTTAAATTCTTAACATCTAACTCAAAATTTTCAATTTATTATAAACTTACATATCAAAGTTATTCAATCAAAATACACTTATACATATGCAAAAAATTTTCAAATCATTCACTAATTACATTTTTAAAATCAGTTCATGATAGCTCATGAAATTAATGAACATCATAAAGGCCCTTTATAAACTTTCTTACAAGTTAATAGCTCAAACTCAATTATTTACAAAGTAGAGTCTATTAAAAATATACATATAACTCTGAATAAAAAAAATGAATGCATGAAATGAAATTCTTTTCTAAATACTTTCTCAATCAATAACTTGGACAAAATATTTCATTGAGAAAAACAAAAAAAAATAAAAAATAAGAGAAGTGTAAGGCAACCATTCTTAGTTTGTACCTATGTCCTAAAATAATCATACATAGTTAGGCAATTAATTTTATCTTGACACATATAACACACAAGCATGACATTTTTATCTTGAGCAAAATCTAAACTTAACCAATCGTGAAGAATTTAAATCACATTTAAATTCTATCATTTTCAACACAAAAATATATTAACACATAAATACATATTCAATCATATATATCAATATACAGAAGATGAATAACTGAGAAAGAACAATAGAATTTTATTGTTCAACTTGTTTGATCGGGAATCAATTAGTTGTCGGGTAGTTTCCTTGTTTCACCAAATAAATGCAACCCAGTACAATCTTCTTTTGTACAGGTTCTCTTTCAGAATGAAGTCAAGTGTTTTTATTTTATCTCTATAAAAACTCAATGCAACCACACACACGAATGCTACATTCTCTGTCATGATTCAATATGGGGCAGTTTACTCAAACAGAGTAACTGCCTCCCACGTCTGTTGCATGTGGGCCTCTTGGGTGATCCAAGACCCCACATAATTCTTACAAATCGCATATAAGTGTATTCGGTCATTTAAGTTCTAGTATTTAATCCACATTCAAGAACATTGATATGTCATGGCATATCATTCATGATTTACATTTGTTAACAATTCAATATCCTTTCAATTCATCTTATAGCATTACATACCAATACACATCAATTCATATATCCAATTTCATCCTTTAAAACAAACGAAATGTAATGTCCACAAATTGAGCTTAAAAGTTTGGGCCAAATTAAAATTTTTTAATGTTTGATTTATGCCACTTTCCTCATCAGAATAAATCAAAAGTACTATTAAGACAATAATAATATTAGGATATTTGTTTTGAAATGAAAAGTTTAGGATGAAAAATCTTTAATTAATTTGAAATTAAATCTTTAAAAAGGAAAATGGAGCCAAAAATTGGGCTTTTAAAACAAAACTTGATTAAATTAGAAGTTAGAGTCAAAATTATTTTTAAAGTCGAAAAAATAGCATTTTTGAGCTAAAATGTCTTTTTTGTTCAAAATGACCATTTTGTCCCTCATAGCAGGAAAATTTAAATTTTGAAAAATGATGGTGGTTTTTATTTTAAATATGAAAATAAAGTTTTGGATAAATATAGTAATGGTGGAAATGAGTTTGGTGGAAAACAGACTCAAAGTTGGATTGGGCCAAATTTTGACCAATCTAAAGTTAAGCGCAAATTGTGGTCCTGAATCAAAACCCCCATCACTCACCACACCTCACACATTTCTCTCATCCCATTCTCTCTCATTCTCATATTTTCTCTCCTCTCCCACAACGAAACCCTAACATTTACACTACTTCATTACTCACTTAAACAACCACAAACCATCATAATAAGTGCTAACACCACCACCTAGGAGATCATTTAGTATTCCTTGAGGTGTTGTTGAGCTCTCTCAATCAAAGCTAGTTTCTCATACCTCTCTATATTTCTTGATTTCGAAAATAGTAATATGGTGTTAATTCTAGAATGGTTTTGGATTATTCTTTAAGTTGATTTCAAGTGTTAATATTTTATTTTAGCTTCTAATAGAGTTGAAGGCTGAAAGGCCTAAAATTAACATTATTGGAAATGGTATTATGTAGAGATAAATCAATAAATTGATGATATTAGGTTCTTAACCAATGATTTCGATTTAATTCTAACCTCTTTTGAATAACCCTAATCTCTTTCGTGTATAAATGCCCTTAATCGCAATGTTATATGGTGATTAAGTGGTATTGGGATATTGTGATGATGTTTTGAGATTATATTATAATTGCAGTGTGGTAAATTATGTCTCAGTGTTGACTAATCACAAGTAAAAACCCTCAAGGGAGTGGCTTGCTAGCCTATGGATCGACGAATGCGAGGTTCGTATTTTCTTTTTTAGCCTATACAGTATTTGTCATTGTTTGATAATTGTCTTTGCATAAAATTGATTTATGATGCATTTAATATGAAATGATATGATATGAAAATAAAATGAAATAGTAGTTAATAGACTTGGTTCTTGCTTTATTGGCATGAAATGTGAGAAATTGACATGATGATTGCTTTGTCTTAATTAGTGAAATTTGGTGTCATAAAGACATATAATGTCATAGCTTGGAAATTGGTATATGTATGTGTATGTGTTTTTCGGAACTATATAAATGTTATATGGTTGCCTTTGTGGCGTTTGATAATATTAATGGTATCTTGTACATGGAGGTTAATTGTACTTCATTTGTTTTGATAATAATGGAAATGATAAATTTTGTATTGATCACATAAAGGAATGCCCTTGTGCTTGACTTGTTGTAGGGGAGACATTGACATGTCATATGGAAACTTAGAAGTATACTATACATGTATATTTGTCGGCTTGAAGTCCCGCTCACTTTAATTAGGGTGACGACTATCTCTAGATGCGATGGCATTAACCCGATCCTTTTGGATCTATCATTTGGTCTTTGGACCCTCTGTATGTCTCATGTGCTTGATCTTCAAATCATCTGGGTTTCGGCCTATTCTGTCCCGTTTTCTCTATAGAAGTTAAATTCAAGGGCGATAAATAAAACCGGTATATTGTGATCATTAAATTTGATTTGTTTATATTTTGAACTTTGTTAGCTTTCAATCTTGATTTTGATATTAAATGGTATTATATTGAACATGAATAAATAATAAGATAGCTAGATGATGAACTTGTTAATAGAGATGATAATTTTATTGATATTGGAATTAGAATTGAGAATGATATGGTTGATAAATAGAAACTTGGCTAAATTAAGGCCTATGACAAGATATGTGAATGATCATGATATGTATAGGTATGTGTTTACTTGTCAACCCTTTAGTCCAACCCCTTCAAGTTAAGTATTAGTTTTTATCTCTTAACACAAGTGAATTATGAATCACAATGTTAAGTAATGGATTTTGATTACTTTGGTATAATCTGACACTAATTTGATGTATAATGGCTCATAGATAAATTTTGGCGACAAATAATCTTGTTGGTTAGATAGGCATTGTGTTGTCACAACAAGTTGGCTAGATAAGCCACTTGTGCAATTTCGTTTGCCCAAAAGGTTGGGTCGTTTCATAATTGGATTATTTGTATGTGTTGTTCGATCATCATAAATGATATGTATAAAATTTGGTTGCGTTCCAATATCATTCGATTGCATTTCGGAACAGAGCAAGCCGCTCAGATGAATAGTCTAGGAAGCTGTAAGCAAAATCTGCATTTTAAAGATTATGAACAGTCAGACCACTAGCTTGTGACATGCAAGTCGCTACCATTTTCTAGGTAACTTGCAAGTCGTCAGGCACTGAAAATTCTAGTTCGAATAGTAAATTTATAACCTCTATTCTCCTTCGTTTAAACTTCGGTTTTGGTGCCTTTTGCAACATGTGTTCATTCTTGAGTCTATTATTTAATTATTATTTTAAAATAATTTACTGGACTAGTTTTTATATTTAAATTTTGAAAACTCTTTTAAGTATTCGTAAAAGTTTAGATTTTGACTAGTGAAAGTTTTTGCTTCCGTTTTCCTTCGTTCGAACTTTGATCTAAGTGCCACTAGTGGCTACATATTTGTATTGATGTTTATTATCAATCTATGATTCTTGAATAATTTATTGAATTGATTTTCCTACTAGATTATGAAAACCCTTTAAGTGTGTAAAATTTTTAGATTTCCAAAAGTAGAAGACTTACTTCGTGACTAGCTAGTAGCTAAGCAAGTTGCTCATCCTAATTTCTAAAATTTCTTCAAATCAGAAAACAAGCTAGGTGACTTGCAAGTCACAAGTTAGTCTCCTTTACCAACTTTGACAAAACTTTGACTTTTCAAATTTGAAAATTTTGAACCCGTTTGGACCTGATATTTTGTGAAATGACTCTTATACCCTCATGTCTAACATTATCATGCATAACCCGAATTGACCTGAATTATGGGAAGTATTATTGGTCGTTGCTTGTGTTAACCTATGTTATTGCATTCTTTCATGAGAGATAAATGTATTAGCCTATAAAATGAATTAATATCATGTTTAATACATGCATACATGTATATGATTGATAAGAGTGCTACGTTCACTTGATCATCATGGGCTTAGCGGACTTTAGAAGGTCTTATAGTTGCATAGGATTATTCAATTATGCGGCAATATTTTAAAGTTTTTAACCTTTGAAAACACCCAATTTTCAAAAACCAAAGTTTTCACAAAATAAGAACCCTTGTTTGAATTGTCTTAAAAGTCTTAAGGAACATCTTTTTGAGTATTATCTTTTCATCAATTAATTGATTCTCTTGAGGAATAGATTTGGATAAATAATACTTTTTCATTGTAAACTAAAGGACTAATGTAAAGTCCTATATTATGGAGAAAGCTCCTAAAGATTTCTACCCTTTTAACCATTCATTCAAACAATTTTCCTACCAATTTATTTTTTATCATTCCAAAGGTTAATTGGATATCAAATAATGTTTTAAAAATGATTGATTTTTTCATGTTAAGGAAATGTTTGGTGTCATGTCTTAGGTGTCGAAAGGGACACGTTAGGCTAAGGTCTTCTCGAGTTGGGTTGTTTAGATAAAATAGGGTTTGACTCTTGAATGAATGTTGCTTAATGGATCTCTTGAGTGAATGCATGGAAAGGTAAATATTCACTTTGCACTCAAATTGTTAATGAGCATGATAAATATGATTAATATTAATAGTCGATAAATCTTAAAATGAACATAAATATGTGCACTAGCATGATTGATTACTAGTAATTGATTGTGATTGACTTCTATGTGATAACATGAACTTAAAGATGCTCACAATAGAAATGCGCGGAGTGTGTGATTGCATTACATTTCGACATGATGGTAAGATCATTAATGCGTGTTTGTTTGGAACATGGAATGCAAACCAGGTGTGTTTGACCCTTCTTTTTCTTTTTTTTTTTCTTTTCACATGAAATATTTGTACATAATTGATCGAGTGGGATTGGGGCTGTCATGATGAATCTATAAGTTTGTGTATGCATAAATATATATATATATATATAAAATTATGTATTTTTTAAATTAGTAATATTTGTAAAGATCACTTTACATATTTAGAAATTGTATAAGTTCACATGATTTTATTCTTAATAATTGTATTTTGAGAAAACAATATGTTCTTTAGTCTTCCACTTTTCATTTATGGTTTGGTTATCTTTCATAATCCAAAATTGAATTGTATTGGTATCGAAATAATAGATATAAGTACACGATTTTTTTTGTAAATGTTGTCATTAATATGGTGTTTGGGTCTTACGCCTCGAGTTCTCAAAGGTGGAGTCGGACGTTATCAAAAATCTTATCAAGTGTCGCACAATTACATTAGGGGATTAAGCATCAAAATAATTAGCATTCACATATTCATATCATAATTACTATTTTATGCTTCTAAACATTGGTTTGGAGTGTTATAAAAATTTATCCATTTAACAATTAACCATTATTAATCATATAATTGATAAACTCGGAAAGTTGTTATGTTTTATGATGATTTTGATATGATTCCTTGTACAAATTGCATATCTTTGAGACATTTTTGTTTACTTTTTAAGGTTAAAGTGCTTATTGATGCTAGTGTTGTAAAATATGGTATGGTCAACCGTACAGTTGCAAATCTGTACGTGATACAGTCAATGGTTCAATATATACAATCTATTTTTACAGAAATGAACTAAATATAGAAATAAATTTATAATCCAAATTAATTAGAATTATAAAAAAAAAAAATTCAAATGTAGTGTTAACCATCATTTCTAACATTCGAATAATATGACTAAGGAACAAAAGTATAAAATTAAATTTTCACAAAGTCATTCTTAATAAGATCCTTTGAATCTAAAGGATAAAATTGAAAGTCAAATCTCAGTGTCTTATCATCGAACATCCCATGTGATGAAACTTCTTCATCACCATGTCCAATTTTTTCACTCTCATATTTTAATTTAGGTTTGCCTTTTCCTAAATTAGAATAATTTATACCAAATATCCAAATGTATATTATTTTGAAAAAATATATAAATAAAATTAAAAAAAAAACATACTCCTTTTTTTTGTTCACTTCTACTAGGTGCACTTGCTTCTACGGTGAATGTTATGGAGGTTGTGACTATATTATCATTTTCTTCATTTACGGTCACCTACTCATTATTGGTGTTGAAAGCACTTCATGCTCATTGTCAATAGCTTTCTTTTTGCATTCCAAGTACTTATCTTTAAGTTTCAATTGTACATTACAAAAGGTAAATCATTCAACCTTTTAAATGTCAACTGATTCCTTCTTTTAATATGAATCTAAAATTAAAAATGAAGAAGAGAATTAGTTTATAATCATTTGACAAGTTTAATAAGATTGAATACTTAGATTTATACCAAACTAAATTTGCTCCAATTTCTCTCACAAGTTGAAGATGAGCATAATAAACTTAACACCTTCACAAGTTTAGTAAGTTTGATTTATCATAAGCACAAAAAAAACCTTATGAATAATAATAGATTAGTTAATTATATGTACCTTAAGACAAAACATTTACGCTATCCACTAGATGCTCAAACCCAAACAATCCATTTTTTTCTTAAAATCTTGTTATTGAACTATGGTCTTTCGTTAATTCTCTTTAGAATGGATAAGTTTCATCAAAAAATTGCTTATGTTGATTCTTAACTTTTGATGAGAAGAGATATTTGATGGGTACTAGAAGCGTGCTATAGAACGGTGCACTCTTTCTCGTTTCTCATTAATATTCATTAGATGATTTATACTGCCTTAAGTTGGAGGTACATCCTTGACACTGACAATATATTTGTTTAATATTCCTTGAACATAATCCTCTAGGTTACTCATGCTTCCTTTAACAATTCTACTTTTTGACAAAGTTGTGCGACCTGTTATCCTCTCTTCCCTAACACTTGTTATGAATATTTTGTACTCTCATGTTCTTCAATGTAATTTTTTATCTCTAACCTAACAACTTCGAGACTAAAAGTGCATGATGCTACTTGTTCTTTAATACTAAGTGTTGCTTGATCCAATGAACACCCCATAATTTGTTTATAGAATACTTACACATCAACTTCTTAATATTATTTTCCATAAGCATAAGGGTCTCGAGAGTCCTCAAACTTGGCTATATTTTTCAAATTAGCCCTTCAACTTTGCAAAGAGTCAATTTAGCCCTCTACTTACAAATATGGGGTCAATCAAACCCTTTTTGCTGATGTGGAGGTTGAGTTTGCAGTAAAAATTTGAAAAAATCAATTAAGCCCTCCACATCAACACAAAGAGCTTAATTGACTTAATATTTGAAAGTTGAGGGGGTAGAATTTACCTTTCGTGAAGTTAGAGGCTAACATGAAAAATATAACTAAGTTCAGTAGCTCTTGAGATCCTTACGCCCTCCATAATCTTGCTTGCACACTTCCATATCGGGTCACTATTTGAAACCATTATTCAAGACGAACCACTATATATATATATAGTCAATTGATAATCAGTTGTTTAGAATATGAACAACTAATTATATTTTTTCAAAAAAAAAACAATTTACATTAATTTATTTGTTAAGATGAACCTACTAAAAACGCATTTAAACTCAAACATATATAATTAAAGTTACATAAAATAAAAAATATAACAAAATGATAAAATAAAAATAGATAATTAGAATCAAATTACATTAATTTATAATCAATAATACTACTAATAAAAATTAATATACATTAAGCAAAATTAATAACAAATTCAATATTATTCAAATTCAGTTAATAATATTGAATGTGGAAGACAATTCAATACATTAATGATAGTAGACGCCATACAAATTTCAATCTTTGCTAAGTGATAGACAATTAATCTTTACTGATCGCTTCAAATTCATAGCAAGAAGACAAATTCAATTCAATTCAATGTAAGAAGACAAATAATGTTATATATATATATATAACATGAAGAAGAAAAGTAGTCAGTCACCTCTCATAATTTTAAAAAAAAAAAAAAAAAAAAAGATCATTCCATTTTCTTCTCAAAAATAGAAAACTTCTTTTCTTCTCTTCTTCGAAAATTGAAAGCTTATTCCCTTCTCTTCTTTTAAAAACGGAAAGCTTCTTCCTTCTATTTTTGAAAAATAGAAAGTGTTGCATAGCTTGGGTTGATAAGAGAAGTCGCTGGATAGTAAGTTATAACTAGGTGGTGAAGAGTGTTATTGAATTACAATGTACGGACGTATATAAATTACAGTAAGCTAGTGCTAGGTGGTGAGGACAGTAAGTTACCATATACGAATTACATTATACGGCTGTATATACGGCCAGAAACCGTCAAAAACCGTATGAAGACAGGCAAAATCAATGGCTTTCGTTTTGCATTTGCTACCATAAGTTCCATTCCTAATATGGCCAAACACACACACATATATATATATGCACAGCTGTACGAAACCGTATTTGGCAATACTGATTGATGCTAAAAGGCATGGAGAAAGATGAATGAAGATTTTACGGTAAAAAAAAAATACAAAATTAGGCAAGTTTCAGAAGTTGCCAAGATTGGAAAGGAAATTGTCAAGTTCGGAACTTGGGAAAGTTAGAAATAAAAATTTTTGAAAGTTGCCAAGCTTATGTCGAGTCACTTTTTGTGAATGCTTGCATTGTATAGAGCTTGCCGAGGCTTTACCAACATACATCTCGGCATCTCTATGAGAAATCTTAGACCAAGTCTCTTATCAAAGTCAATACCGAGCTACATGCCGAGATCAAAACTAGACAATATATGCAAAATATTGTACCTAAGCAACTTGTCGAGTTCATGCTGAGATCTATCTTGGCAACTTAGTAAATTTTTGGGGAAAAAAGGCTTTTGAGAGTCACTTCGTGAGAGGTTTGTCTTATACTATAAATACTTAACTTAACCTCTAAGAAAGAAGTCTTGGTTCATTTTTCAAACTTAGATACTTTAATAAAGAAAAGAAATCAATTGTTCTTCATTTTTCTCTCAAATTCATGTGGATTTTATGAAGATGTGTGGAATTGAATCATGATCTGTCAACACCCAAGCTCAAGGTTGTAGATCTATCCTCTACATCACTAGTTTCATCTTTTCCCTTACTCCTTTTTATTCATTCTATAGTTTTGGATATGGAATTCTTGATGATTCATGTGGAATGCGGCAATTTAGGTGGGTTCAGGTTGGACCTTACTTGATTAGGCAAGTGGATTAGTTAGTTGCTAAAAGGTTAAGTTAGGTAGTTTAGATTTGAACTGATCAATTAGGACAAATGATGAAATGTGACGAAAAAGTCAATGATTGGTCTAGTTATACTCCGATCAGAAGATTAGTGATCAGTTCAATGATACTTCAACTGAAAGATCGGTGAGCATGGTACGAGATCCATTAGTTGGAATAAAGATATTGGCCCTCAAGTACCTTTAAAAGTTCATAACCCTTTTGAGTTAAGAACAAAACTCAAATATCTTCCTTAAGGAGTCCCAAATTTCTTTGATCAAAGAGTGGTGACAAAAACCAATAACGTTAGAGTGAGAATTTGAATCATGACACGATAGGTTGACACAACATAAATTCGTTTAGAACTAAATAAATTGACACAACTGGGACACGGATTATCATGATAACCTATTAAACTATTTATTTTGTATTAATTATGTTGTAGTAAAATGTTTATTTTATATGGTTTTAGATTATATTTATCATATTTTAACACAATAATATAATAATTTTACTTATATTAGATAGTATATTTATAATTATAGTGTTTAATTTATTAAAATTATATTTTAAAAGTATTATATATTATTTATAATAAGTAGAATAAATTGGTCGACACGATAACTCATTAATTTTAAGGGCCCGTTGCATTTTTGGACATTTTATTAAAAAAGTTAAAATTTTAGACTAAAATTAAAATTTTCACAAAATTAAAATTTTTTTCAAAAGTTATTGTCAAAATAGACCAAACTGACCATAATACCCTTGCTTCCCGGTTTTGATTTGCTTCCCGGGCGAATCAGACCGGGAAGCAACAAAATATAACTGCTTCCTGGTGTTTTTCTTCCCGGACCGGGAAGCATGACACCGGAAAGTAGTTATATTTTGCTGCTTCCCAGTCTGACCAGGAATCTCATTTTTATTATTATTTTTTTCAAAAGTTTAATTTTGCAATTTTTTTTTATAAAAAAGTCTTAAAAGTGTAAAAATTTTAAAACTGGTCTAAAATTAAAAGAAAAAAGTTTATAATGTTTAATTTTGCATATTTTCAAGGTATATTAATATAAGATTGAGGTCGAGGTCAACATTGTAAGATCATGACATGATTTGCCATCTTGGATAATGGATCCATTTGGTGAGAAATGTTAAAGTTACTGAGATTGCCCATTTTTAATTTTCATTAAATATATTAAATTTCAAATCTGAAATGAAATTAATACAAAAATTATAGGGAAATTTTTTTTAAAAAAACCCCATTTTTTAAAATATTTCACTTTGGTCACCTGGTATTTATAAGATGTGCAAAACCATCCCATAATGCAAACCAGGTGGATTTCGTACAATATCCGTCAATTTGGCGGACGGTAAGGGTAGAAACTGTAATTGTAGTAGGTTAAAATTGATAAATTTTAAAAAATGCAGGCTAAAAGAAAATTTTTCGTATTGTGTCATGTCAACTTAATTGTTAGTGTTGTGGATGAAAGAGCAATTGACACGTGTTACATGTTTTGGAAAGCAGCCGAATACTCTGACACATACAACTACATCAGTCTTACTTTTACTCTCACTCTCATGATCACTTTTCTGAAATGCAGTCGAATACTCTGACACACGCAACCGTGTCATTCTCACTCTCATTATCACTTTTACTCTCACTCTCTATAACCTCAGATTTCTTCGACTATTTATCACCAAACCTATTGTTGTTCATCCAAATACTACATCGACGACTATTCTCGTTGGTGATTTCTACAACACCGTTACATTTATCTTCTGGTTGTTTTCCTTATCGATTGCTTGTCTTGTCCATTAATATGAATACTTGCGATTTGGTCATCTATTAAGAATTATTTTGAATTGTTATTTATAGTATATGTTGGGGATTTGTGTATAACGGTCATCGGTACTTTGTCTAAACTGCTCTATCCTTACTTTAAATTACTATGGTTGTCACTGTCTTCTTTAACTAAAATCTTAAACTAATTTATGTGACATGTTTTCAACTATTTGAATAGACTATGTTTTTTGTTTGAATTTCACTATCATTTAATGAGTCATTTTATGTTGGTCCAATATGCAGGTTTTTGTCACTTGGTTTAGGATTTGTAGCAGTAAACACTGAAGGTGGATCTGCTTCTGTACCACAGTTGTGTATATACATATGTGTAGGTTGTCTTTGTCTGTGAACTTTTTGGATGTTTGTGTACTGAATGTGGGAATAATATAACTGCACTAACACTGATTGGTGTATAGATTATTATATATGTTATGTAGGGACATGTAAAGGCCAAAAAGCAATAACATAATAGTAAATAAATAGGAATGGTAGGCTTTCTGTTATTATCTGTGCATAATTGGTTTTTTATAGTATATGAGAATAAATGTTGTCATGTCTACATCTTAATAGTTCAGTTGTTATTTGGACTGATATTGTAGGTCATGTTTGTATTGTATAAATAGGTGGAGTTTATTGAATGAGTGATTAAGTATTTAAAAAAATTATGTTTCTTAAGCTACAAGAAGTGGTTGTCTACTGGTACAATGTATTACTTACTTGATGCAAATAAATTTTGGAAATTTTTTAGGCTTATTGATGTAATTGGACATATGTGTACTTATTTAATGTGCTATCAAGAATTGACTGATGGTTTTATTTTTTATTGCATCTTGCAGAAGCTATTGACACCTAAAAATGGAAGACAAATTCTCCATTTACTTGAGAACATTTTCTTCAGAGGTTTACTTAGGAAGAGTTAGTAGCGACACTTTCTCTGTAGTAGTGTTGGTTGTTGCTCTTCAAGAAGTTGGTATCCTTCCCCATGGTATTCTAGAAATTCCTAAAGATAAGGTTATTTATTTGTTAGTTCTATGGGATAGGAACATGCTAAGAATTATTACAGACAGCAAACTGTTGCCAGCAGTAGATTTCTTTGATCGTAATGCACAGTTCAAACTTGTGTTTTACGTTGTTGATTCTACTAGAGTGCCTACATTCCTAACTCTATTAAAATCCAGTCAGCGACCACTTTCCCTAGAGCTTGATGATGGTGTTCTAACACAACAACTGGATAACATTGAGCTTGGGGTTGAAGAACATTATGACAATATACTGTCAACAGACGAGAATGAAAATCTATGGTAACCAGATAATGACAGTTCTAAAAGCAAAATGGACAGTTCAGACATTGGTGATGATTATAGGACAGATAAGGAATTTGATGAAGCCTTCTGGACTGATGTCAATAGAGTTTTAGCAGATAATAGATTTAGGGCTCCTGTATAAGTAATGGAAGAAATTGTGGGTAATGAGCATCCTATATATTAGAATCTAACTAAGGCCGAAACTAGTGCTATGGTACTAATATATATCTGCTTCCAAATTTTTAATTTGGTCATATTAAATGGTTCACTCCTAGATTATTAAGAACCATTAATTTTACATTGTTCCTACAATTCCTGCTGTTAGTTAAGAATGGTTGTAATATTAATTTGTTGTTGATAGGATTTTTAATTCATGGTTAGATTTGTGATGTTATTTGTTAATTATTGTTGTTAATGAATTGTTTAGTCATTTCTTCCATTGCATTATAACAAGACAATAACTGAATGATTTTTAGTTCTTAGATTTCTAATTTTATTTCTGAACTGCTGCTCTTAATGAATTGTTTAGTCATTTGTTCCATTGTATTATAATAGGACAATAACTTAATGACTTTTAATTCATTGTCAAATTTCGTGCAAGGTGTAACATCCGGATGTTTGGGCCTAGAAGTTTTTGTGATTTTGAGTCGGTTGACTTTCGGTCAACGGTCAAATTTTCGGAGATTTCCAAGTAAGAATGATCCGAAAATTCACTCTAGGGGCAAAATGGTAATTAAAAACTGTTATATGGAAGAATAAAGTTAAAACAAATTACTTAAACCATTTTCGAAAATGATTTTGATAATTGAGTTGTTAGGGGAAAACTGTAATTTTGGAAAATTTTCGGGTTAAATGGTATTTTCAAATAAAAACATATTTTGGGGTATGGGTAAATGGCTTTTCATTATTTAGTGTAATGTGAACCGAAGGAAGCAGAAAAATAACCGGTGGGTCGACAGATTAATTAGTGGGCCAAAATCCATTAATTTTCCAAAAGCCCACCAAATTCATTTGAGCTCACACTACTAAAATACACACAACCACACTTTAACTAAACCTTATCAAAAACCCTACCAAAATCCCTCTCTTGTAAGAACATTATTCATCTTCTTCTTCTTCACACCACCATTATACGTAAAACACACAACCTCCATTCACACCCCTTAATCAACAATCTCACTCCATACACTTCCAACCCAACACTCTAAAATCCTTGCCAACACTCTAGGAAGGTCTCCACTCATCTCACTATCTCTCTTTGGTAAGAACACATCTCACTTTAATGGTGTTTTAAGTGTTTTGGTGTTCAAGCACCATTTAATGTGCAATTAATACTATTAAATGTGGTAGATGCTTCTATAGAGTAGTTTTGTTGTTAAATTCTTAAACACCATTTTGAGTAGAGCCCTAGAGTAGTTTTGTGTCACCAATTGGTTAATTAATGCTATGTTGTGGTATATTATTGTGATTGAATTGTGTGTCTTGCCATTAGGCAATATTGGTGACGGAGCGCACCAACCGGAAGAGAGCTAGCTTTTGGGTCTTCGGAGGAAAGGTTAGCAAGCTCTTTTTAAGCTCTATATATTGGGTGATGTTTGATTACTGTGTGATTGCATAAATTGGTTAAAAGCATGCTCACCATAATTGCTATATGTTGATATGATATGAGATGATGAGTTGTGGATATTGGTGATTAATGCTAGTATGATAATTGAAATGGTTGTTGAACATTGATGGTGTGGTGGTTATAGAGCTTTAATGCTTAAATTGAATTCATGAAACTCTTTACGTGTGGATTGTGAAGAATGGCTATGTGAATATTGGTAATGATATATTCCTCTTGTGGCTAAATGTGTTGGATTGTTGAGTTTAATCCACCTCTTGTTGAAAGACTAAAGAAATGTGATTTTGAACTTTGATCAAATG
Organism: Cardiospermum halicacabum; assembly: GCA_031304145.1. Classification (NCBI taxonomy): domain Eukaryota; kingdom Viridiplantae; phylum Streptophyta; class Magnoliopsida; order Sapindales; family Sapindaceae; genus Cardiospermum; species Cardiospermum halicacabum. The sequence goes on from CM062392.1 coordinate 13,557,292, forward strand.
GTTAGAGATGTATTGTGTTGTGATGAATTCATTAAAGAACTAATTGCCCTTAATTTTAACTAATTAGTGAAGATAGTGGCATGCCATAGGGTAACAATGAGAATTCTCAACATGTGTATACATGAATGATAAATTGGCATTGGAAAAAATGAATAAATTGAGTGAGACTCGTAATGGGTGTGATGGAACCACCGTCTTCGGATCTAACAAACAAATCCAAAGATAGATGAACGACTCGAGGGAGACTAAATCGGCTATACGGATTATTAGTCTTCAAACCCTAACGAGAGCTTGGCTCTAAAATGATGGTTTCGGCCCTAACGACCCGATTTCACTAAATATGTTAGAACTAAGGGCATCTAAATGAAAAACCGATGAGTGAATGTTTTATTGTCATGTTTGGATCCTTAAAGTGTTTAGATTGAATTTTGATTGAGAACATGGGATTGGTGATGAGTATATGCTTGGTCTTGATAGAGTTGTCTTGTGAAAATGGACGTAAAATGGTTAAATTGTGACTTATGTGGGTCTTTGTTGGCTTAATTACATAAATTATGATTTGGAAAATTATATTGAATGTTTGATAATCAACTTGTTGTTAACTTGGTTGGTAAGTGATGGTTTTGCTTGAATTGGTATTGAAATGGTAGAATAGGTAAGGACTTGGAAAATTGGAAGTTATTGTCTTGTGTTGCTACTGCAACAAGTTGACCAAATAGGCAACTTGTTCAATTTCATTCACCCAAACGGTTGGGTCGTTTGACAAATGGATTGTTTGTACGTGTTGTTTGTCATGCATAGAGGGTGTGTTTAAAATTTAGTTACATTCCGATGTCGTTTGGTTGGATTTTGAAACTGAGCAAATCGCTCTGATGGTGACCTAGTGCAGAATCTGCATACTTACCACATTATAGTATGGTATGCAATTCGGCATGCAATTTGGCCAGAAAGCCTATTTTTTGTTAAGTCTCATACCGAATTATAGTATGCTATGCAATTCGGCCAGAAAGCCTATTTTGTGTTAAGTCTTATACCGAATTACAGTATGGTATACAGTTCAGTATGCAGTCAGCCAGAAAGCTTGTTTTGTGTTAAGTCTCATACCGAATTATAGTATGGTATGCAATTCGGTATGTAGTTCGGCCAGAAAGCCTGTTTTGTGTTAAGTCTCATACCGAATCACAATATGGTATGCAATTCGGTATGCAGTTCAGCCAGAAAGCCTTTTTTGCATAAAGTCTCATACCGAATTATAGTATGGTATGCAATTCGTTAGGCAATTCGGTCAGATTCTCTACCTAGCCCTTTTTGATGGTTTTTGAGTCACGATTGTGCATAATGTCTAGTAACTTCTAAGATCTTAGTTGTTCTTCACTACTATCTATTGGATTGATCAATGTTGGACTATTATTGATATGAATAAATAGTAATACATGTTCTGTGACATGAATATTAAATTAAAGATGCATCTTGTGTGTGATTATTTGAGTACGAGTTTGCTAACCAGGCACCAATATCCTGACGCTTTCCTTTCCTTCTTTTTCTCTTTGTTTCAAATTGAATTTGAGCAGGTGATCTAGCGAGATAGCCATACCATTGCATGTCATGAAGTGTCTTGGAGATTATAGTGCATTCCTCATGTTTTCTTTCATGTTGATACACTTGTTTTTTGTGGGAATTGTGACTCCCTTATTGCTAGAATAATTTGCAAGCAACTCATTGGACTTGTATATCAATTATTATTAAATTATGCTTTGAACTTGTTACTTATAATATTCAAAATGACTATTTGAACATGTAATTGAGATGTGACTATAAGTATATGTGTGTAAATGGATGAAACGCTATGGTAAGAAAGAACGTATTGGCAAATGTATATGTGGCCTTCCGACCCTCGTGCCGTGGTTCGCCATGGGCAGGGTTAGGGACGTCATACAAGACATATATATGCAAAATACAGGGTAAAGTTTAGAGATCAAAGATTACAAATGTTATTCTGGATAGCCAACAGGAGTGCTAGCGAGGTTAGTTGGGCAGAGGCGATGTCTAAAATAGGCTCTCTAAATCTGGCTGCGAAGAAATTTCTCGATGATATTCCTCCAAATAGATGGGCTCTCTTCGCAATGGACCACTGGATCAAATGTGACCACGTCACAAATAACATGACAGAGAGCTTTAATAACATGCTCAAGGAACCAAGAGGTGGTACCTACTTGGGACTTCTAGAGGAAATTAGGAAACTCATAATGTCCAAGATAGCAGAGCGTTCCCTAGCATGTGAAAGTTGGGAAGGAATCATTGCTCCAGTAGTCAACAAGAAGTTGTTGAAGTTCTCAGCCGATGTGAGAGACTACAGGGTTATTGCAGCTGGTGAATTTGAGTTCGAAATGTACAATCACAATACTAGAAGAGAGTTCATAGTTAACCTTAGAGAAAGGAGGTGTAGCTATGGGTATTGGCAGCAATCAGTCATACCTTGTGTCCATGTGATAGCAGCCTTAGGTAACTTGTACTGCTTTTTCATTTTTTTAATACCTTAAGTACTAAATACATATTATTTGTTCCATTGACATGTACTAATTCATGACATGATCTTCAGGCACAAAACATGAGACCGACTCTCTTCCAAAGGCCATTATAAAGCATGTGCACCCCTACCTCTGTAAATCAATGTTCAAGAGGACCTATAATGAAGTCATTCATCCAGTTCCACAATCAAATAAATGGAGTCACAACCCATAGGATGACATAATGCCTCCAAAATACAAAAGACAAGCGGGCCGGCCAAACAAAAAAAATGAGAATAGAGGAAGGTGAATCTCCACCTTAGAGATAATATGGCTAGGTCACTTACAGGTCTTGCAAGCAGCAGGGACATAACAAAAGAACCTGCCCAAAGCTGAAATCAGAGGAATCAAATCAAAGACAGGTAAACCCTACTGCCATGTGCATTACAAACTATGTATGTTTTACCTCTGTCCAGCATTTGACATTGCTTGTTATCACCATTGCAGACAAGGTCATTGACAACTGCAAAGTCTGCAGGCGAAACGACAAGGTCTAGCAAAGCATCTGAGAAGAAAAAGGGAAAGAAAATGTATGTTTGAATGTGTTTCACCAATTAGTATTATACTACTAATAATGTTTTAAAAATGGTCAATTAATAATTTCTATTTCAGGCAAAAGATACAACCTCCAAAAAGAAGGATAGTATTGCTTCTAATGATGTCCCTGAACATCAATCAAAGAAAAAGGTTAGATATTCGCCTATTCAATTTTTCAATCTGAAATCTGTAGGAACAAAGTAATACTTAACTAACTCTCTTTGCAAATTTCTACTACTTATGAGCCAAGAAATCTTCCAAGAAAAAAAGAACATGTTCAGCAAAGATCCCATCTAAAAGCAGACGAGATGAACATGACGATTCATAAGGCAATGTTACAATGGTAATACTCTCTCCATTATAATATTTGATTACTTTGGTAAACCATTTTACTAATACAAATTAAGAATTTTCTATGTATTTAACAATTTACTTTTTCCAAAATCGTATTTACCAATTTGGGTGCTTACAGACTGGTGCTTCTCAAATCACCGTCCAACTTTGAATCCAAGCAACCAAATTGAATCAAAGCCTAACTATATTGTAACCAGTCACTACTTGTCTTATTTTGCAGCTACTAATCTTAGAAACAAGTTCAATATCTGTTCCTTTTTGTGCCAAGGTTGTCATGCAATTTAGCTATGCTATAATTTATATTGTATTGCAACCTTGTTTTTGTTTTCAAACTCTAGTAGTACTTAACTTATTAGGATATTAGTTGCTGATATTATCGTATTAGATACTACATTACCATGGTAATTGATGTTAATGTTTGTAACAACCATCCTTGATTGGGTCTTATTTTGTTCAAAATATTGCTGCGAATGATGACTATCAATGGATTAAGTTAGATGTTTATTGTTTCATTGGTATTGTTGTCATTAACTAGGAAGAATTCTCTTAATTTGATATGTGTATAGCTATAATAGTTCAAGATAATGTCTTTGCTGGTCTTTCTTTTATTATAATATTGCAGCTTCATTATGCTAGCCACTGCAATTTCCTACCTTATAGTCATGAAATTCACAAGCCATTTCATTTTAGTTGGAACTGCATCATTTTTTGACTTCTGAATTATTTATGCTAGAACTACATATTATAGTCAACGAATTCCTAGGAATCATTACTCACATCTTTGTTTATTCTAATATTGCTCCTACAATTACAGTAGCCATTACATTTCTCTACATTACAGTCATTAAAATCACAATCCATCGCATATTACATGGAATTGCATATTCTTTTCATTCTAATATTGTTTTTTTTAATTGCATATTACAAGCTACAATTTCATATTAGCTTTGCTGACATCTTTCTTTGATTGTGATACGATAGCATCATTTGCACAAGTCATTCCATTGTTTCATGGAACTGCATATTTTACATATCACTGCAACAAACATAATGATAACTGCAAATGCTGCATAGAAACCTTTCCTACTGCATGTATTATTCTTTCTACCTTCTTGTGCATATTGTCCATTTTCAGCATCATCACACTGCATAATGCATCTATCTAGCACGTCTAGGTCGATCTCTAATACGTAAGGAACCTACCACCTGAAGTAGTTGCATACTTGACAATAGAAGTATAGTTTATGTGTATTGCTATCTGACTCTGATATCTTAATCGAGGCTCGCCTTCAACAGTAGCAATATCTATTCTTGAATTTGATAATACCTCCATCTAAATTGTTTCTCAACATACCTTCTGGTAACTAAAACTGCCTTGCTGTTTCAAAATTAGTGTGTTGGCTGCTACAACTGCTGAAGCCTTATAGATTTTTGTATGTATGTATATATTGTGAAAATTGTAGCAGGATGGCTATATATAATACTTGGGTGATAGGGTAACCGTTTCCTAACGATTATATTTTTTTAGGGCCAAATTCATAATTTAACAACATTTTATTTTTATTTATTTATTCACAGACCATCAATATTTTATTTATTTTTAATATTAAAACGTGCATGGTATATTTATACTAATAAGATGTCAGAAGGGTTAAAGGGTTAGAAGGATTATTACTGTAATATTCCATTCTGTTAGTTTTAACAACAACACAACATTTGACGGAAACCAGAAGTGGTTTGCATTATAGCGGTGGATTTGCAACTCTTATCAATACCACGTGAACAAAGTGCAATCTTTTCAAAAATGGAGGGTTTTTGGAAATTTTCCAAAATTATATCATTTTAATATTAAATTAGATATTTACTACCTCCGTCCCATATTAATAGGCACAATAGGAGAAAACACAAGATTTAAGAAAACTAATCATTAGCATGTTGTTTTACCTATTTAACCCTAAAAGGCAATCATTACTCTATTTATTTTATTGAATTGTTAGAGGCATGTAGAAGGGTATAAAAGAAAAAGCATAAAATAAATTGCATTGGAACTATAACCTGACAAATAATATTGGACAAATTATTTTCCAAATTGTAACTAATATTATGGGACGGAGGTAGTATTTAAAATTCAACTTAATTTATTACAAATAATTTGTTTACTAGAAAAAGTTAAAAATATGGAAATAAAATTATAAATTATCAAAAATGAAATAAATTTGAAATGTGGTATAAAAATAAGTAAAAGACTTAGGTAGGTCGGGACCACCACATAGGATTTTCATTGACACGTGTATAGTAAATGAGGAGAGATGCAAATATTTAATAGGAGAGATATAATACTGATATGATATTATTTGCATCTCTCGTCATTTACTATACACATGCAAATGAGTGGTTGGTTGGGCCGATATCCTACGTGGTGGTCACGGCCTAACTAAGTCTTTTCCAAAAAATAAACTTGCTAAAATTAAATACCTAGTAATATATGAAAGAAAGAGAGGGTTGAGAGAAGGAAATAAATTATAAATTAAATAGATAAGAGCATCTCCAGTGGAGTGTGAATTTATTGGTTTGCACATCCACGTGGACATTCTGGATTTTTTATTTAAAAAATCCACTCCAATGGTAACGTGAATTCACAATGTCTTGTTGACGTGGCAGAAAAAATAATAGAGGGTGTGAAGTAGAGCTTCTATTTTCCACATCCTAGTTGACGGTGTCAATTAGTATTTTTAATATTTTTAAATTATAATTACCATATTTCTATCTTAAATTACAAATTAAAAAGGAAATCGAAGTTTAATTCTAATAAGTTATAAATTAGGGAAATCCAAATAGACAATAACCACTGTGGATGGTTTCTAATTTTTTTCCTCCAAAAATACTATTTTTGACACGTCATTATCTACACCCTCTATTTACTATGCCACATATGTCTCAATCCACTCAACCATTGGAGATGCTCTAACCATACGAGAGAGAAATGAGAAAGGAAAATTAATTATAAACTTAAATATATCAACCACATCTTAAATGCTGTATATGTAAATGTAAAGATGGACATTAATTATTTTTAATGGAAATGTGTTCTCTCCTTAAGGGTAAAAATGTGAAGAACTATAGTCTCATTTGGATCCTTAAGAGTGTTAAGAGATAAAATTAATAGATAGATATCCAACTAGGTTTCTTATGAGAATTTGATATTTCAACTTAATTTATTACAAATAATTTGTTTACTAGAAAAAGTTAAAAATATGGGAAAAATTATAAATTATCAAAAATGAAATAAATTTGAAATGTGGTATAAAAATAAATAAAAGACTTAGGTAGGTCGGGACCACCAAGTAGGATTTTATTGACACGTGTGTAGTAAATGAGGAGAGATGTAAATATTTAATAGGAGACATATAATACTGATATGATATTATTTGCATCTCTCGTCACTTACCATACACATGCGAATGAGTGGTTGGTTGGGCCGATATCCTACGTGGTGGTCACGGCCTAACTAAGTCTTTTCCAAAAAATAAACTTGCTAAAATTAAATACCTAGTAATATATGAAAGAGAGAGGATTGAGAGAAGGAAATAAATTATAAATTAAATAGATAACCATATGAGAGAGAAATGAGAAAGGAAAATTAATTATAAATTTAAATATATCAACCACATCTTAAATGCTGTATATGTAAATGTAAAGATGGACATTAATTATTTTTAATGGAAATGTGTTCTCTCCTTAAGGGTAAAAATGTGAAGAACTATAGTCTAATTTGGATCCTTAAGAGTGTTAAGAGATAAAATTAATAGATAGAGATCCAACTAGGTTTCTTATGAGAATTTGATATTTCAACTTAATTTATTATAAATAATTTGTTTACTAGAAAAAGTTAAAAATATGGAAAAAAATTATAAATTATCAAAAATGAAATAAATTTGAAATGTGGTATAAAAATAAGTAAAAGACTTAGGTAGGTCGGGACCACCACGTAGGATTTCATTGACACGTGTGTAGTAAATGAGGAGAGATGCAAATATTTAATAGGAGACATATAATACTGATATGATATTATTTGCATCTCTCGTCATTTACTATACACATGCAAATGAGTGGTTGGTTGGACCGATATCCTACGTGGTGGTCACGGCCTAACTAAGTCTTTTCCAAAAAATAAACTTGCTAAAATTAAATACCTAATAATATATGAAAGAGAGAGAGGGTTGAGAGAAGGAAATAAATTATAAATTAAATAGATAACCATAGGAGAGAGAAATGAGAAAGGAAAATTAATTATAAACTTAAATATATCAACCACATCTTAAATGCTGTATATGTAAATGTAAAGATGGACATTAATTATTTTTAATGGAAATGTGTTCTCTCCTTAAGGGTAAAAATGTGAAGAACTATAGTCCCATTTGGATCCTTAAGAGTGTTAAGAGATAAAATTAATAGATAGAGGCTCTTAACAATTATTTCATTAGTTAATCCAACTCTACTAACATCTCTTAAATACCTCGCAACATATTGCAAAAGACTCAATAGTCCCCATAATCTCCAACCCCTATTAATTACTTCCTCTGATCCAATATAATTGAAGTTTTAAACTTTTTCACTCCTATTAAGAAAAAGAATGAAAATAACACTATGAACTCTCGTAAATGCATTCTCTCTCTTACTTTGATACTCTAATCTCAGCAATAATTACTACTGATAAATAAGGGTGTAACAGGAATTTCATTTAACTTTTTATCTTGAAAATCTAAAACATCACTTATATTGGAGAATATCAAACACTCTAAAACATCACTTATCTCGAATCATAGGGAGTATTAGCTAGCTAGTTAGTAATATATAGGGGCGAGTTGGTCATTTAGGCACTAGTTGTTAATTAGTTACTAATGGATCCAAACACCCCAATTAATTATTAGCTAATTGTTAGTAACTCTTAGAAATTAGTTGGTTAATGATTAACTCTTAAGGGATCCAAATCCCCTATTTTTATATACTATCTGTACAAATTTGCCTGTACACAAATTATTTCCCTATTTTTAAATACAAAAGGTAAGCTAATGTAGCATTCAAACCTTCAAACTGAACAATGCTCATTAATATTAATGAAAAGTAAATGCACATCAAGTGAAAGGAGAGAGATGTCCTACCCCTCAAATGGTAATTACTCACTTTAATAGTTTACATTAACTCAACTTTAAGTTGAATTTTTGTTATGTTAACATAATTAATCATTTAAAACATGATTTAATTAAACATTGAAAACATGATGAATGTTTTAGGCCATAAATTCTGATGCTCAACAAGCTTAAGTGTCTGTGGGAGTGGGAGGAGAAGGTAGAATGAGCTTGAGTTGAAATTTAAATTTTTTATTTTATTTTATTTTATTTTATTTTATTTTATTGTATATTGGAAGAAAAAAAAGGTCTACTTCTTGATATTTAGGTTCGTCAAATACAAAATTTTTTTTAAAAATATTTAATTTAATAGAAACTCTTACGTTGAGTTAAAAATATAAAATTTTAAATTAGGAATAGTTGTAATGTATGAATTTTCAAATCTCATTTAATCTAATTGAGTTTCTAACGTCAAGTGCATTAGGTGGCATAATATTGTACTAACACATCTTCTATTAATTTTGTTAAATTGTAGTGGTGCTTGCGTTGGGAGTGATAAATCGGTCAATAGATCAAATATAGGATAGATAACCTTCTCCGCTATTATTTTATGCTTTACTTCTTTCATCTGCAGTATATCTTCACCTCCTTTCTTATTTTCTTTCCAATTTTTATAACAAAATTTCAATTATTTAGTTATTAACTCTTTTATTCCTTGATGCCTCTCTGATTACAGGCTCCTCACCATGAGATATTTTTCATTACGCGTCACACAAATAAAGTAGATGTGTTGTCCAAACCGACCGTCTGAAATATATAAAAACCATCAAATCCTCCACAAAAACCAGCACCTCTTTAAACACCAGCAACCAAACAAATAGACTTCCATCAATAATTGCTGTCATTCTTTATCTGTTGGATGGCTTCTCTGGTTTTGATCTTGTCAGAGCTTCTTCATCTCCACAACTCAAACTCTCTTCACATCCTCAACAAGCTCATTCTACCTTCACCTCCCGCCTGACACTTTTATGCCACCATTCACACTCATCAATCTAACTATAAAAACTCTTCACCCTCGGATTCACTCTTTTTAAGACACCAAACACCATTACAAACTATATTTCATGTAAAGCATTAGGGTAGCTGAACTGCGTAACAAAACACACCCACCTTTCTCATTGTTGTTAAAACCTAACATTAGCGAAATTCCAAGCGCATATATAAGGGAAACAGTTGCAAACAAATATATATTTTCCTGAGGACGCAGTCAACCAGGAGAAGAAAACAAATTATTTCCAAGTCTAGAAAAATTTATACTAAATATACAAGAAACAGAGGGAAGAAAGTCAAATACAAACAAAAAAACACCTCCTCGGCAAATAAAAAAAAAAAAATTCTAAACTTGGGTATGAAAGAAGAAAACAAAATTTTTGTTGAAGCCGATGAGATTACACGCAAGAATAGGTGGGGCAGTTGGAGGCCACCCCACATGCATCACCAAAAACTAAGTGCAGGTGAAATCCCCTGTCCAACAAAACCAGCAACTCATAACTCTCTCTCTCTCTCTCTCTCACATACCATACATACATACATGGCTTCTCTAGTGCTTCTCCTGTCAGAGCTTGTTCATCTCCAGGATCCAAGTGCAGCTATTCTAGACAAACTTCTATCTGCTGCTGCTTCTACGCCTACTATGTCTAAGCCCGCTGTCCAGAAACAACCAAGAGATCACCAACTAGTTGAAGAAGAAGAAGATTTTAAAGACTTGAGGATTTGTATTGACGATCAAGTCTGGCCTTAGTTTTATCTTCTTCTGTATCTTCATCTTCTAGCTACGTTAATACACTAATTTTCTTTCCTGTCATGCGCTGTGATCATAACAATATTTTGTTTCTTCCTTAACTAGAGATGATCAATACAAACAAATCAATCTACGGCTGAAATTCTATGGGTTCAAAGGATTTTATATGTATAACTCTAAACAGGCATTTAAATACTTGGCTGGTTGACATGGGATGGAAAATGGCATCCCATTTACATTATTCAATAAATAGGTAATAGTACAACACTTGATAGAAATCTATCTTGTTAGTGGTTTGACAACTCTAAACTACAAAATTCTTTCCAACCACTACACCAACTGCAATACTTGGAGAAAACAGAACCATGACTAATCAGGAACAGACCTTAATTCAGAGCCAGTTTATCACATAAAGATTGATATGCTTGGCTACAAACCTTGAATTTTTCCTCTGCAACAGCCTGCTCAAGTGCGTAAGAGATGTAAGTCACTTGCATATAGAACTCAGTAAAAAAAAGTATAACTTTTCATATGAATGTTCAGGAAAAGCAATGTCATATTTATATAATAGTACCTTGGAGGAACCTTGGTGACGATCTGGATGCCATTTTAGTGCACAGGCTCGATATCTGCAAATTGGAGACAGCAGATCAGTCTTCTGGTTTTCAACTAGGAAAAAAGAAAGAAAACTAAAGCTTACGCTATTTTAACATCTTCAAGTTTTAAGGGACCATAAGCACTTAGTCCGAGAGCTCTCCGGTCCATGGACATATCTACGTTTGAACTCTCTGATTCTGACGAATCTTCCTCTTCGGTTCGGAATCTCCAGTTCCCATTATTCCAATAGTTATTGCCAAATCTAGATGAGTACTTCCATTTAGTATCTTCCTCATCCATGAAGGACCAATAGAAGTGTTGGTTCCTGCCAAATGAAGACCCAAGGCCAAATGCACCTTTGAACATTCTGTCGACATCAAAATCTATTTCATCTTCATCTTCACAAAAATGGAACTTTCCTAATAAAGAGTAAACACTGCATAAGTCTCTGAGATATAAAACTAAGGAAGGAAAAATGGTATTTATGTTTGCAGCATTAGAAAGAAAAATATAATTTTTAAATATATATGAATTACAAATTGCAAATACAAATACAAATTGAGAATAATTTTTATGTTTGCAGTAGTTGATTCACCAAACAGCTCATGCTCAAAACAGATGCCACAAATAAAATTGCAGGCTAGGGAATTCATATTCAGCAGTTGTGGGATCAACTAGACTCAAACAAATTAGTCACTACTTTAATCAAAAGTTTTAAGTTACATGCATGGCCAATGAGTTTAATGCTGTTCAAGCAAAAATGCAAATACACAGCATAAAACAAGCAGAGCATATTGTACATCTGAACCAACAGATATAGAAATAGAACTTTTACACAAAATTGGTTACTACTTAACCGATCAAGAAAGGAAGCAAAATACAGTCTCACAACTCTCAAACAGATTGTAGTAAAGTACACCACTTACTGCTATATTGGTAATGGTGCTTCTTATTTTGACCCCTTTCAGGTCTCTCATACTGCTTATTAAACCATGATGTACCTTTGCTAGAAGAAGGATCATCCTCACCAATTTCATCCCTCCAACTCTGAAATATAGAAACAATCACCATACAACAGTTAAAATCGTTTTAGACAGTAGCTTCACTACAAATATAGAAATTAATGTGTAGCTATTTGCATATTAAAGTGCAAGATGGACCAACACAAAGAAAGAAGCTGTCCGAATATCCGAATAGATATATGAACTTTCTTTGCAGATGCATCAAGTTTTTCTTTTTCTTCTTCCCTACTTTTAAAACAAGCTCAAGTGTTGTGAGGAAAACTAGCAAAAACTGTATGATTCTGAAAACTAAATCATGATCCAGCATATTTAAACATGGCAAATCAACATACTATATAATTCTGAAAAAAGTTATTATGTTTCCTGCATGAAACAGAATATTTACGTTTCTGTGATGTAGTGTGGTTCACTTTAGATACCCATCAAAGTGTTGGTATCAAAGTCTTCATTTTAGATATCCAAATATGGAAGAACTGCTCGAGGGCTTTGCCTAGCTAAAAGGATCTAATCAGTTGTCTAGAGTACAATTGTTGTCCTCAAAAAAGAAGCCAGTCAAGAGGGTTGAGTAAGCCGCCTGGAATAAAAGTTGTCAATTCAAGCGGCAAGGTCTATGACTTGGAATCTCATATTGACAAAATACAAAGTGGGTGTGGGGTTTATAGGGGCTCTAGGTTCTCCCTCTTTATAGGAGCTCAATGTGGCTGATAAAGGCCTTGGATTCTGCATCCTCGAAATCTAGCTTTTAAGGTGTGATTATCTTGAAGTGGCTATTGCAATATACTCTTAACAAATCATATCCCAGCTAAAGGAAAACTTAATCTAGAGTCCCTCACTAACTGAAATGAATTAAAAATAATAACTAATTAATTAAAGATTAAAATTAAAATAAAAAATCCTAACAAAGAAGCTCAATATAGCATTAGTATCTCCTAATTGAAACTATTCCCTCACTAGATTACAATTAGAAAAACATGAGAAGTAGGAGCACATGCATAACTAAATTAAGCCTATAATAAGACATAGTTTCTTCAGTTTAAGAGAAATTTGACATCATGAAAGAAATAAAATAGTATTTACATCACTTTTACTTTCATCATTACTGAATATAAGAAAATATTTTTCCACTGAATTTGATAACTAGTTGATCAGCAATTAAATAATGGAAAAGAAATAACAAGAAAACAAGAACACTCTATTCATAGTGGCATCCAAAGCATTAGCATCTTCATTGATTCAAAAAGCAATGTAGACATATATGATCACATATGGAAAAGCAAACCACCATAGATTTAACTCAACAGGATCACTATATCTATATCCAAGGAACATCAATTCTGAGTTTTGAAGGACTCAAAAATTCATGCATTTCTGCACTATGCATAACTTCTAGTTAGATAATTGAATAAAATGAAAAGGAAGAGAACTCAATCTTAAGAGTATGGACTTTCTCCCAAGAGTAAGTGCATAGGATAGAAATCAGGAGGTTTTATAAGGATAATTGAAACGACCAAAATGAATGTGTATATCCTGGCTATAACTAGAAATTTGAGTATGATATATCTGCTCCATAATTTCATACAGGTTGGCTTGCACATGTTGCCTACATCAATCCTCTAAATGTGCATATTTCACCACTCTCTTTCATAAGTGCCAAACATTTTATTCCACTGTCACATCACTTCTTTTCTTTTTTTTTTTTTTTTTTTTTTTTTTTTTTTTTTTTTTTTTTTTTTTTTTTTAGTAGAAAGCCATGTAAATTGAGTTTAATTTGACAGACAAGGAAAAAGAGATATTCCTATCAATAAGAAGGTAGGGTTTTAAGGAATTAATGTACTTTAAACAAGGATGCAGAGTCATCGATTAAAGTTACACTACTTAGATATAGATGTGCTCAGCCGAATCTGTTTAGCCAACTAAATCTGCACAAGTGTGTAAAAACACATTGCAAGCCATAAGTGACTTAGAAATCATATTTTCTAGATCACTCTTGTAAACTTTCTAGTACTTAAAAGTCAATGCTGCATAAAATGATCCTTTTTCATTAATTTGTTCAACTTGATAAGGTAATTGACAACTTCTATGGCTCCTAAGGAGCCTATTCCCTTTCCTATGACTAAACATCCTCCTGAAAAATCATGGATGTCAATCTTCTGCAGCTTTCAGATTGCACTCCAGTATGTAATCTCTCTAGGGTCAGTTCATGTGCTCTAGTCCGGACAATTCTAACCTGCCGTCATTCTCATTGCATCACAACGAATAGAAGTGAACAAAAACCAAACATTAGGATGAGCCAAAACTCGGATTTTTGAATCTGGCACCAAAATCATGACATTGTACCTCGCACATGCCTCAAGGTTCATTTTGGTCTCTTCTAAGGCTAAGTTTAGGCTGCTTCAAATTATAAATAACCACCTCTCCAGTAATGAAATCGAAATTGTATTATCATTTTTATAGTAAAATTACAAAAATGAATATATGATGAAATCACATTATCATTTTTATAGTAAAATTACAAAAATAATGATGAAATTGCGTACATATTTGATATGTCACTACCAAATAAGTGATTATTATACTGTCAAAAGCAACCAGCATAAGCTAAACTATAATGAAATATCATACGGCAGTGAAACGTCTAATATGTGCATAATTTCTTCAGAAAATTGCTTTCAAGTATCATTTTTAAGTTTTTACATCAGGACATTAATAAAATTTTATAACCAGACATGTTATTATTTAATATCAAAATAGGTTGAAACAAAACTTTATAATTCAAAGATAATTGTTATTATTCCTTTTGTTACTTTATTTTTATCAGTTCACTAAATCATCATAAGACTTCAATAAAACAATTACTATAAATAAAAGCTGAAGTTAAAGAATTCTTCAATGGTTATTTTAAAGAATAATTATTAAAATAAAATAAATAAATAAATTAGAACTTCCTTCTAACAAGCATGAAATAGCAGGTAAAGTTTTTGAACAATTGACAAACCAGTACACCAAGTTGCAATCTGATTTACCAGCAGTCAACAGCTTAACTTAATTAGGAAAAGTAGAATCCAAAGAAATGTGAGATTCTCAAATCCCATTAATTCCCCCACACAAAAACATGATTTATTCTGGCAGATTAAACATCCTATCTACAGTATGGCATGTGAATTGTTAGTTGAAAACACCATAGTAGCAACAAAAGAAACTTCAAACCACGCATAGACTAGCAGACAAAATAACAACTACTAACACAATCATCCATGAACATACATGTTTAGTAAAGCAATTTAAGTACACAACAACTTGCACCCACCTGAAACAAGTGATCTGCGTATGCACTGACATCTCGAAGAAATGCTCTTTTTGATTGAAGTTTTCTAAACCTTTTGTGATAAGGATTGGACGGCTGATGAGATCTCTGCAGAAAGACCAATTTCGATCAGCAAACAAACTTTTGTTTAACCCCGCAAGGAAAAAAGAAAAAGAAACTTATTGCACAGTATTATAATAAAAAACTTAAAATGAAGTCGACAGAATGCAGTTAAATGCTGCCAATGAGACAAAACAGTTTGATTTCCTGAAAACTGAATTATAAGAAACTACAGACAATTTAGCAGACAGAGAAATGCGTGTGATGCATAAAAAAAATGCTGGACAGAAAGGTACCACCAGTTAGAGAGCATGTTTGATGTTTTGAAACATTTAAGAAGGTACAAACAGAATCGTTATGAAATACTGAACCTTGAATCGACGTATCATTCATCAGAAAACCTAGCTTATGCCGAAATTATTGTTTCTCACAAAATTTCAATCATTGTCCAGCATTCTTAAGTATTGTCTTACCTTCAAGATGCCAATGACCATCACAGCAGTCATTTTCCTTACTAAGCACGAATAGACTAAACCAATTGAAAATGCCCATCGTTTCTTAAATGATACACAGCACTGATATCAAACAAATAGCTGCTAGTGGAATAGGGATCGAAGAATTCACACTTGGAAAATTTTCAGCGACCAAATGCATCAAACAAGTAATAGAGATGAGGCAAAAAATGCAAAAAAAAAAAAAGAGATAGAGAGAGAGAGAGACTGACATATGAGTTCCAATGATTGCGTCTTTTGCGTTCAAGAACAGGAGTGGAATGGAAGAGAGCAGGGTTGATATGAAGGAGATTGTTTTGTGGCTTCAAAAGCGCTGCCTTCAACTTCGACACGTTCATCGTTCCAACATCAACCGGATCAACCGCGCGGGGGTTTTAAAGGTTTTCCAGATTGTCTAATGGGTGTCTGGAAATTTCGGGTTCC
The DNA here is from genome assembly GCA_031304145.1 of Cardiospermum halicacabum. NCBI lineage: Eukaryota > Viridiplantae > Streptophyta > Magnoliopsida > Sapindales > Sapindaceae > Cardiospermum > Cardiospermum halicacabum. The sequence continues at coordinate 13,573,598 of CM062392.1, forward strand.
CAATTCAACCCAAATCTCTCCGACCAATACGCCCCGCCCCTTCTATTAAACGGGTCGGGTCAGATAGAGCATGTTTGGCTTGGGCGGCTTTTATTTATTTATATTAATCGGGCAATTGAAAATAATAATTAAATGATAAATACATAAATTTTTGGAAATTTTCACAAATAGCGGGTGCAAATTTTAAATTAAGTTATTGCCCTTTAAATTTTGATTTAGATTTTTGAGTTTTGTAGAATTTTATTTTAAGTTCAGGATTTCTTTAAAAATACTTCTTGTCATGTGAGAAAATAGTATTTTAGCAAAATTTAATACTAAATTTTCGAAACTCTATGTTTAAATGAAATTAAATGGGAAAATTTTTCTTACAGGCCATAAAAAGTTTACTATACAATTATAGGCCACTTTTGAAAAGTTTACAAAACTAAAGTTTGATTTTCATTCCATAGGTCATTCACAGACTGTGACTATAATTCACAGACTGTGACCGTAATTCACAGACTATGAATTGTAAAGTTTTCAGGGGTATTTTGGAAAACTTGGCCTATGGAGTGAAAACTAAACTTTTAAAAGTCTGTTTTTGTATGTTTTTCAAAACAGACCTATAATTGTATTTTGAACTTTAAAAAGTCATTTCTTAAGATTTTCACAAATCTCTATTATAATAAAAGGAGGAAATTAACAAAGCTAATGAACCAAGTGCTGACAAGTGGCACTCTAAAAATGTATCACGTCATATTTTTTATAAAATTACTTTTAGTCTTTAATTTTAAATAACTAAATTGGTTATTTCGACATTTTAATAATTTCTCACTTTTTACACAGATTCGGTAATAAATTTTAATATTCAATTTTTCCTATTCACCTTTTTACACTAATTTTTATACCACATCGGAAATATAACTCACAGATTATTTTCTCCACTACTATATAAATATATTTTTGTTCAATTAGTTTTCACATCAACCTTGAAGGCATTGGTGCTCTTTGTAAATTAAAAGAGCTACTTGCCACTAGAGGTTTAAATATGAGTTTATATTATTTTATTGTTTGGATTCAATTTTAAAATTTTTAAAATTGACATGAATCCAAAATCTATATTATCATTATATTATTATATATAATAATAATAATAATAGAAGTTTATACATATATATATAATATTTGGTTGAAGTTAAAATTTACTTACCATCTTCTTAAAAGAAGAAGTTCAACCAAACATGTTTTATAATTTTTTTTATTAAATTTAAAATATGAATAAATAAATTATTTTATAATCACAATCATAGCATATCAAAAAGTAAATCAATCTCTATTATAATAAAAGGAGGAAATTAACAAAGCTGATTAACCATGTGCTGACAAGTGGCACTCTAAAAATGTAACACGTCATATTTTTTATAAAATTATTTTTTTAGTCTTTAATTTTAATTAACTAAATTGGTTATTTCGACATTTTAATAATTTCTCACTTCTTACACAGATTCTGTAATAAATTCTAATATTCAATTTTTCCTATTCACCTTTTTACACTAATTTTTATACCACATCGGAAATATAACTCAGATTATTTTCTTCACTTCTATATAAAGATATTTTTGTTCAATTAGTTTTCACATCTACCTTGAAAGCATTGGTGCTCTTTGTAAATTAAAAGAGCTACTTGTCACTAGAGGTTTAAATATGAGTTTATATTATTTTATTTTTTGGATTCAATTTTAAAATTTTTAAAATTGACATGAATCCAAAATCTATATTATCATTATATTATTATATATAATAATAATAATAGTAATAGAAGTTTATATATATATATATATATATATAATATTTGGTTGAAGTTAAAACTTACTTACCATCTTCTTAAAAGAAGAAGTTCAATCAAACATGTTTATAATTTTTTTTTATTAAATTTAGGGTTATTTTCATTTTTGTTATTTTATAACTTTTATTTATCATATAGCCCAACTTTAAAATTTTACAAAAATAATCTTTCAAACTTTCACTTTTAAAAATGAACCAAATTGACCATTTTATCCTTCTGTGAAGATCTTTTACACTGGTCTGTGAAGATGTGAAGGTGGTCTGTGAAGAGGACCTTCACATATGTGATGGTTTATTTTTGAAAATCAAAGTTTGAGTAGTTCAAAAATAGAAATAAATTTCTATTGGTTTAGTTTTGAATTTTTAAACTTTATTTGGTTTATTTTATATAATTTTCCCTTAAATTTAAAATATGAATAAATAAATTATTTTATAATCGCAATCATAGCATATTAAATATTAAATCAATTCATTATTAAAAATCAAATCAATTCAATACAAACAAAACAAATAAAAGGCTTAGATAATAAGCTTCTCTATATTTATCTTTATAAATTGAGAAACCTAAACAAACAAATTAACTACATGATAACAAGTGGTATTATAAAAACACAATACGTAAGCATTTTTATATTAAATTACGTATTAACATATATGTATTAACTAGGGAAACAACTCGTGCTTTGCACGAGAATAATATTTTTTTATTTTAAATTTTAAATTTTAAACTAAAAAATAAATAGTAAATAGTTTAATAATAAAAATTGAAGTTGTCTAACCAAAAAATAAATAAGAATTAACTGTAATCATAAGCAAAACAAAATAAAATTCAATTAGATAATTTTCAAGAATGACATTTGAGTTATATACATGTGATTGTAGGTAGTGACTTTACTAACTTATTCACAACAACGTGGGATTCATATCAAATTCAAGTTTCCCAAATGTATCACGGTTAGCCTATTTTACTCTAGATTCACCAATAAAGGTAGAAAGTGGTATCATCAAATGTTTCATTTTCCCATTTTTTAAATTTTACTTGAGGCCAATTAGCTAAATGGTTCTTTTTCCAACCATGTCATATCATCTCTGTCTTCAAATAGTGTTTGAATAATTTTTCTTATGTAAACCAATCTTTTAGAGCATTATAAAAATTTCATATAAAAATAACTGCATATAACACCATTACTTGCATAATTTATAGAATACATAGAGTAATTTCGAAATACATTTTGGGACATCAGTATTATTTATGAAGTTATATATTAATAATATTCATAAAAAGAGATTTACATAATGATAGTAATTAAAAATGGAAGAAATAATAATATACAAAAAAAAATGAGATTAGTTAGAGGGATAATTGGATGCCATTGACTGATCCACGTATCAGAAAAATGATATTCCATCACAATTCCGTTGTGTCCATCTACATTTATATATAAATTAGGGAATAGACCGCACGTTGCATGTAGGTGAATTAATGACATTATAATCATACAAACCAACAAAGCTAAAATGTACTCTCTTTTTCTTGTGATTTTCAATTTTCAACCACGCTTAAGAGTTCACTTCTATAAATATATAGATATAGATTAATCTTTGTAATTGATAATTGATAAAATATAAATATTTATTATTAATAGTTCATTTTAATTCATATTAAAAATATAACAAATAATCTTAAATGATAAATTTGTGAAATAATAAATTCAAAAATAGATAAAATATAATAAATATGAAAATTAATTTTAAATATTTAAAATAAAATTATAAATAAAATAAAAAAAATGAAGATATAAAGAGATTAAAATTACGTTAACATTTATTAATTTACAGTGGAATATGAAGTAAAATTGAATAATGATAAATCATCCCTCATTATTTTGGATAATTAATAGTTGATTTAATAAATTTTATTATAATATTTAATAAAATTAAAGTTTACATATAAATGTAATAGTATTTATGATCATTAATTATATATTTCATACCATTGAACTCCACATTCAATAAAAATAAATTGTTTATAAATTCAAATATTATTTGCACAATTCAATTTTTAGTGTGTATTTCAATTCTTTTTTAAAAATACCATAAAATCAGTTCAAGTAAAAAATAATAATTATTTATTATTATTATTATTGACTGTTATGATATTCAATTTTTTTCACTTTAATTTATTTAATAGAAAATTGATTAGATGATTGATATTTTGATTATTTTGTTTTTGTTTTCTTATGTAGTAAATTATATTGAACAAATAATCTATATTAGTAAAAACTATTTCTTTCTAGGTTTACCTAAGGCACTAACACTACTAAGTATATTTGTTGCATTGTACAAAGTTAAAAAATATTAAATATTAATTTTTATTTTAACTACGATGAAAAATATTTTTTATATGGTATAAATAGAAATAAAATTACGATGAAAAATATTTTTTATATGGTATAAATAGAAATAAAATTAATTATTCTATTAAAAAATTAAAATTATAAGATGTCATAAATGCACATACACCTTTACTTCACAAACACCAATCAAATAAACAATTTATTTTAAATATAAATTTTAATTATAATCAATTAGATTACTATCTGCTAACAATTATTCCCCTTTACTTTTTATATTCTATTCTTAATGAATTATAAATGTGGACACCATTATATCTTCCGTAGTCACTTAATCATCATCATAAAATTAGATTATTTATTTGAAAAATATAATTATTATACTAATCTAATGGTGTGGAAGTTTAGTGGTATAGAAAAACCTACATCTTAAATATTTAAAATTAATTTGTGATAGTAATTGCCAATTAATTATGAATTTTTAAATTCATTTATTATAAATATGTACATTGTAGTCTCTATCATAAATCTTAATATAATTTGAAGTATTAAAAAAATCACATAAAAATAAAATATTAACTATGGAATATAGGTATAGTTGGGTTATTATGAGTTATGAAAATATTTTTTTAAACTTTAATTTAATTACTAAACGAAAAATAATTATATATTAGAAAATAGCCAAAACATATAAGTTTTATTAGTCTTTAAACATATTTTATTGAAATTGAAAACTAATTATTATTATTATTATTAATATTACAATTTAAAAATATATATACATTTAATTCTAAAAAATTTATGAGAATATATATATATATATATATGAAATCAAACATTACCAATAAATATGTTATCATAATTATTTATCATATTTTTTAATTGGTAAAATCATTTAATATTCGAAGTATAAAATAATGTAATAATTTAAAATAATTTAAAAAAATAATTGATTTATTTTTTATAATATAATTTGTTACGTGATTCAAAATATTCATAATTTTAATAACATGTTTAAATTATTATTATTAATATATATATATATTCATTCATGTAACAATGCTCTATTTTAATAAATAATGAACTATGTATTGTAAATGATGAAATTTAATAAGGTAATAGGGAATAAATTATATATAGTAACCAATGAAGTTGAAATAAAACGATAGAGTATTTAAAAAATAATGATTAAAATAACACAAGTTTCATTTTTAATTTTTTTCTTATTTAGATTATAATGATACCTGAACGTTTATTTTCTACCATCTAAAAAGTTTAAATCATTTAAAATTATTAACACTTATTTAATATATAACTCAATATTAAAATTTATAAAAATTTATAATTATTACGCAACGCGCAGGTTCATTAACTAGTGTAAGAATAATTTGTCGTATACATAGTAAGTACACGAATCATTTTCCTTAATGTAATTGGTTTCCTAATGCTTTTAAATCTTACGGAATAATGAAAGATACATGCATACATTTATTAGTAATAGAAATAATATTTATTACAAATGGTATTTATTACTAATTAATATAATTATTTATTAATTTTTCAATGGAATATATATGATTGTGTTTGATGTTAGCATTTGAAATCAGCGTTTCAAATAGCGGTTTGAATAGTTGTAATGGTTAGCTATTTAAAATAGCAGTCTATATAGCGATTATAATAGCAGTTCAAACCATTGCTCAGTAATAGCGACATCGATTTCAAATAGCAGTCCATATAGCGATTATAATAGCTGTTCAAATCTATAATAGCGATAGCGATTTCAAATAGCAATAAGATGTAAAATGATTAAAAGATATTATTTTATTTTAAAATTATATTTGCTATACCAAATTTTATTTAACATATTTATATTAAAATTTTCAAATTTATAAAATTAATAAAATTATAATTTACCATAATTTTATACTTCCTTCGTTTCCAAATACTTGCAACATTTCATGTGGGCACGCTGTCCAATGTTTAACTTTAACTGTAAATATCTTTAATAATATACAACTAAAAATTATATAAATTTAATAATTGAAAAATAGATACCAAGACGAATAAAACAAGACCCCACTTGACTATATTTTTTCTTATATATAAGGAATAACACATGAAAGAAGATTGATCAATGAATAGTATACACTATTGAAATGTTGCAAGTAAATAGAAACGGAGTAAGTATTTATTTATTTATTTTTAATATCTTGGTATAGTATAAATTAAATATAAAAACTATAATTAATATTTTAAAGTTCTTTTAAATATAATAATTAATATCTTTAAAATAGAATGTGATATAAATAAAAGTGTATATAAATGGAATATCATTAAATATTTTAAGGATGTAAATGGAATGTCTTGTTAGGCTATCTCCAACCACGTGCCATCCCAAATGTCATTTTGGTATTAAAAAAAAAAAAGCATATTCTATAGAATATACTTTTTCCAAATTTTTTCATCTCCAATCATCAAAGATCGAGATCAAAATGGTATTTTTGGGTCTTTTTATAATTTCAAAAACTTTATTTTGAACTACATTTAAATAGAACTTTTTATTAGTAACTAATAAAAATAAATTATTATTATTAACATAAATTAATTAATTAATTTATAAATTAAAACGTAAATAATGAATAATTTAATAATTGTTTTGGATAAATATTTTTTTCACACATAAATAAATAAATACATTGATAGTAAATAAAATATAATTAAAGAATATGAAAAAAAATTCGAATTATATAATATTAATATTAAATCCAAATTATAAATACAACTATATAGCAAATATTTAAATATATATAATGCTCCAAAGTACTTAAATTCCAAAATACTTAAATTTAATTTTTTAAAATTTTGGGGTCAATTTACAATTAAAAAAGTTAAAAAGTGAAATGGCACGTTACTTTTTCTACATGTCAAATATGGTCACCAATTCACGTGCCAAATACCAAATGTCAAATTTTTGTATTGGAATGTGTGTAATGGAACGTGGTTGGAGCAAATTTTAGGATTAAAATGGAGAATGGTAGCTTGGGTTGGAGATAGCCTTAGTGTCTCTAAGACCATGTACAATGCTCAAGACAGTTCTGAGTCCCAGTTTGGCCACGTCAGCAACTGGGATTCAAAACTGTCCCTCATCATATTTATCTCCAATAGTGAGGGATAGTTTTCTATCCCACATATTATTTTATTAATTTTAGTATTAAAATTTAATCATTTATTTTTAATATTATATTTTAAATATTTAATAAATAATCGATTATACATAATTAAATTTTTAATTAAATTTGAATATATATTTATTTGATAACGTTTAGTGGGTAACAATTGTTAGTTAGTAACAATTAATTGATAACTGGAAGTTAAAAAATATTATAAAATTTGAAAAATTGTAAATAAATACATTTAATTTAATTTTTTAAATAAAATTATTTAATTTAATTTTTTAATAAATTTATTTAATTTAATTTTTTAATAAAAAATATAATTTTAATAATAATGAAATTATGAAATAAAATAAATATATAAAATTGTATTTATAAAATATAAAAAATAATAATTAATAAAAATATAATTAATATTATTATTTTTAAAAATAATAATAATATTGAAAATAATTAATTATATAAATATAATAATTTAATAGAATTTAAAAATTAATTTAAAGAAAAAAAAAACGAACTGGACGGTCCTAGTTTGTTGGGACGCATCCCGCTTTTTCCTAGATTAACCATGCTAAGGGACAAGAAAAGTTTTTCTTTTGGAAGTGGGACGGCAAAAGTGGAGATTTGTACATGTTCCAACAAACACTTTTTTAAGTACTGTTTTCAAAATGATTGATTTAAATGCTTATTTTGACCGCTATAACAAAACACCAATTTTTTTTTTTTTAAAGGCACATCACTATTTGGATACTCCAAGTTGTAATACTCCAAGTTGTATCATTTATTCAGTTGGATACTCCAAGTATGCGGAATTTTAGATAGGTACTCATACTTAACAAAAACAAGTCTTTTGTGCTGATGTGGAAGATCATTGAATTTCAAACAAAATAGGACGTGTTAGACGATATTTTTAATGACATGGTGGTTGATATTTACTCCTTTTATTTACGAAAATGCCATCGATGAAATTTACCTTATATAAAAATACCATTAGAACCCTTTATTTATAAAAATGCCATTAATGAAATTTATCTCATTTATTTACAAAAATGTCATTAATAAAACTTGCATCTCTTATTTACTAAAATTCCATTAATGAATAAGTGGGGGTTGTTTGCTTTCCACTCAAGAAAGCAAAACTGAGTTTGCATCAGCTTCCGTTTCCTCTACGAAGAGGTTCCATGGACGACGCCGAAGACCACTGTCTTACGGCACCGAGCTTTCTCTTAGACAACAAAGAGGCACGAAAGGAGATGACGTGGCGTCATTTTGAGAGAAACCAAGCCGTACATAAAAGTGATTCTGTCTCAGTTCCAGTCCTTTCGAAGTGTACCAGTACTAGCGAGCTAAAGTTGTGTTCTCTGCTCAGACTTTTGAGTGGTTGGTTGATAAAAACCCTAATTTACATTATAAAGATTTATACCACATCAATAGAAGATTAATTACATTTTGGCGTCACCTCATACTAAAAAAGATTGATTTAAAACATGTCATGACATGTGGACTTCACGCACTGAGTCGAGATTCTAAAATTTTGTTAGAGGATCCAAAAGACTTGTTTTTGTTAAGTATGAGTATCTATCTGAAATCCCGCATACTTCAAGTACCCAAATGAATAAATGGTACAACTTGGAGTACCCAAATAGTGATTATCCCTTTTTTAAAAGTTATTTTAATCACTAGTTAGCGGTTTGAACAGCTGTGGCCGAACACACCCTATGTTGCCGGAAAAATTCTAACTTGAAACTACATTCCTTTTATAAGTAAAATATTACTATTAAAAATTAGGGATAAATAATAGATGGCCCCCTGTACTTGTATAAAATTTTCAGTTAGTCCATGTACAAATTGTCGTCTCAATTGGCTCCCTGTAGTTGTGATTTTGTCACAGTTAGCCCCTCCATGCTGATGTGACACATGACATGGTCACTTGATGTGTGATGTAGACCGCCACATGTAGTTCGGGTCACACATCAAATGACCACATCAGGCGCCACATCAGCACTGAGTGGCTAGCATGACAAGTACAGGGGGTTAACTGAGACAACAATTTGTATGGGGGCTAACTGAGAAAATTAATAAATTTATAAATATATAAGTAAGAATAATTTTAAAAATACATAAATATACTTAAACATTATAATTTGTTTTCGGTTAATTTTTCTAACCATCAATTTTAGATAATTCAAATAAATCATCAATTAAAATTGTTTTAAAATAATCATTTTAAAGAAGTATCATTTAAAAAATTTTCATTTAAATTGTTGTTAAATCTATTTAATTTCTTTTAACTATTCCATTAAAACTTGTATTTTTATATTATTTTTTATAATGATATTGTGACTTGTCAGAGACAAATAATATTTTGTCATTGTGTCAACTTCCTTATAATTCTAATTTGAGTGTTTCGATATCTAGTGAGGTTAGTTAATCCTTTATTTCTTAATGATGATTATTTAAAATAGATAGTTAGGTGAATCAAATAGATGATAAGTTACAAGTAATTATATATTTTATTTTTTAAAATAATTTTATTTATATATTTTTAAATTTTCTCAGTTAGCACATTGTACTTGTCATTTTGTATCAGTTAGCCCCTCGGTGTTGACGTGGCATCTGACGTGGTCCTTTGATGTGTGACCTGATGACACGTGACAGTCCACATCACACATCAAATGACCACGTCATGTGCCACGTCAGAACGAAGGGGTTAACTGAGACAAAATCACAACTTCAGAGGCCAACTGAGACGACAATTTGTACAGAGGGCTAATTGAAAATTTTGTACAAATACAAAGGGTCATCTATTATTTATCCCTTAAAAATTACTAGTAGAGACCAATTAAATTTAATTGGTTTCGCATGAGGATGGTAACTCTATCCGTATGTACTCAATCTGTAATGAAAAAAAAATTGGGTTAATGGGTAATACAGTTGGGTTTGTTTATAAATTTATGATTCGGGTTTGGATTTCACAAAACATCCCAGCCATTCATATTGAAAAATTAAAAAAAAGAAATAACTGTTATATAGATATTGAGAAATTAAATATATGGTTATTTTATGTGTTTTTTCCTTAGAACACGATTAATTATGTACTACAATATAATATAAAATTGTATGAGTTAAATTTATTTTATGATATTATATCATGTTTAAAATTGTAAACTTTGATTGAATTTTTGCGTGATATTCCAATGTTTTAAATTATAAATTTTGTTTATAAATATTTTATTTCAAATGTAATTAAAGTTAAATTGCTACAACTAAAATTTAAATTTATTTTTTTTTATCCACTTAGTGTATGTTTAGCACTAGATGTTACATTAGATGTTGAGTTAGCTGTTGAAGTAGCGATTAGCTGTTAAATTAGATGTTGAAGTAGCATTTTGGCATGAGTGTTTGGTAATAACAATTAAATGTTGAAGTAGCTATTAGAAGTAAAATTACGTAAACAGTTGACGCAGAACGGAAATGAAAATAAAATATAAAGACTGTTTAGACTCGGTCACAAGTTTTGATAGACTAATTATACTCGTCACGAGTTTTGATAGACTAATTATACTCGGTCACGAGTGTTAGGTGACCAATTTCGTTTGGCCGGGACGATGAAACTCCCTAATCCAAGGGAAGATAAACCCTACTCCAAGGGGAATTCTATTTCAAATAAATAAGATATTCAAAAGTTGAAAGATGAAATATATTTAATTTATGAAAGGAAGCCCCTTAAATAGGGGTTACAACCTAGACAAATAGAAATCCTTTAAGAAGGAATTTCCCTAATATTTTAGATAACTAAAAAGAAAACAAATAAATAAAATAAGGAAAATAAATCCTAAATCCTATTAGAAAATAAACTTTAAAATAATAAATCCTAAAATAATTACGGTTGCTTTCTAATATTGTTCTGGTTCAAGTCTTCCATAAAATTTAAGGCTAACTGATCCGCATCAACAGTACAGTATATTATTTTACCTTACAATATAATTATTAGCGTTAATATTCTTTTTTAAATAATTTTTTCTTTCAAGATTTTTAATTTATCATTTAGTTAACAACTAACTAATAAATAAATAAAATAGAGTAACTAAAAAAAATATATTTAAATATTTTAAATCATATTTAATAAATAAAATTATTATTAAAATTAATCTAATTTAGTACAAATAGAAGTCTTTAATATTATTAAGGGTAGTTTAGTAATACTCATAAATTGATAAGGGTAAAATGGAAGCTTTTTGATTAGCGATTCGTGGAAAGCTACTTGAAGTAGCATTCTGGAAATCGCTAATTAAAAATCTAATCGCTAATAAAAAAACTTCTCCCAAACAATTAAATTGGCAAATCGCTAATGAAAAATCTAATCGCTACTTAAAAATCTACCTACCAAACACACACTTGAGCCACTTAAACTGACAAGGATCTGAAGTCTTAATTTTTAAGTATTCGGATTTGAATAATCCGAATCATAGTGTAATACACTTTTAAACCTTATACCAAAAAGAAATGAAATATATGTATTACTAATTAATATAAATATTTGTTAATTTTTCAATACAACCTTATTTATTACCTAGTACATGCAAGTGTCCTGGAAAAGATAAACTTTTGGTTAGTGGAAGAGTCATTACGTAAGAATATTGAGTCGCTTTGGGTTTAATATGAAGGATTCTTTTCACCATTATATTTCAGGGTTTACTTAAACCGGTAATCGTATTATTATCCCCATGCAAAATGACTCTTCTTACACATCATGTGTTGCTAATAAGTTAATCTAATGAAATTCTAAAAGTCATACAAACCAAGAGCTAAGGTCTACACAGATTAAAAACCTTTACTTGTTTTGGGTCATTATGACTATCCACAAAGGTCCCATCGTCAAAACAATAAAGCAATTAGGCTCATAATTCTTGGTTAATGAGGAAAGAAAGCATAGATGCTAACTTAACCGCCAAAGTTGCAAAAACATGGCATTTACATATAAAGATTTCTACACTCAGCTCCCTTCAAGCCAAACTGGTCATTCAACGAAATAAGTGTTTATTGCTCATGTAAAAGACTGCATCAAATTCCTTGACGAATGTCAAAATTTGAAGGTCCAACAGTGTCCACAAACCCGCGAATTGACAACTCAGGTACAGCAATCTTCTTCCCCAGCACCTCATGGTCTACGAAGATGACAACCACAGTAATGTCATCGTGAAAAAACCGCCGGACTCCCTTCTCGACCTTCTTCAGATCATCATACCTCAACTCTCTTTTTCTGGCTGCCACGCTTAAAGCTGTCGTAAGAAGTCTTTTAGCAGCTCCCTGCCATTGAAGGAAGCAATGTGATAAGTAAGCACAACAAGATGAAGCAAATGTATGAAGAGACAACACTCACAGCTCGCGGGTTATTATAAACAATTTCCACTGCCTCCTGATTCGTTAAGTGCTCCCACAGCCCATCAGATGCAAAAATGAGAAATTTATCCTTGGGTTGTAAAGTTCTTGTGTATATAGATGGCTCTGCCGTAAGAACTGGTCGGCGGATTGGCTCAGACAAGTGAAACCGTGGAAATGAAGGATCAAGAGAGAACTCTGGCCGCTTCAAGTATGCATCACCGATAGATCTAGATACCTAGTACCAATGCATTAGCAAACACAAAAGAAAACAATGTAACAATCAATATATATTCTAAGGAATATTGATTGAAACCATATGAAAACCGAAAGCAATGAAGTTCCTGATGCTAATAAAAAACTAACCACAATATTGACAACGGGTTACCAAATAGAATAGACTAAGTAGAAAGTGAAATGGTTTACACAGAATAAAAAGTTCTTGTATCATATGCCCATTTTTTACTACCGCCGGACCTATCACAACTGAAGAGAGATGACAGTCTGATTGATAGTCAAGTCCTTTTTTAACCACTCATAGTCAGTGACCATGAATCAAATCATTCTTAAAATGTTAACACTACCACCATTGCTTATCCATTGAAGGATTTTTGCCACCTAAACATATTGACAGGTCCCTTAAATTTCAATGTATAAGCATAGGCATACCTGATAGATTTGATTGTGGCACCCTCTAAACCATAGTACATCTACAGCAACAAGTATTTGTAACAAGTTATCATTTTACCTTGCACCAAATAGACCGACTTTGGTGTGGTCTAACAATTAGCTTAACTAGTAAGGTCTCTAACTAAGTAACATGTCTTCAGATCAATGACAATAACAGTAGAGTTTCAGAGCCCTACGATCTATCCTGTACAGTGACAGGAAACACTGCTGCAGACCCTTCCATTATATGATATCAAACAAGACACTGCAGACTATAGATTCGTAGAGATAATTGAAACCACAAGTATGATCTCCTAAAATCTTATAAACTTGATATAAAAAAGGCACACCGAATTGCACAGTGCAATTTAATAATTAAAATATATTTGAAAATACCTTTGTGCATTTATTTACATATACCCAAGCTTTGAAAAAAAAAATTATAGAATGTGTGATTGCATAAAAGCCAGTAATGAGAAATTCAATATGTTCTGTAGGGGTGGTCATGATGTAGGGTTAGAAACAGAATTAAACAACAATTCCTCTTCAATTCAAAATCAGCTATAGATATGGTATGAAACAACAGAATTTGACTACTGGATGAGATTGGACTAAGAATTAACCACTACTGCATCAGCATTATACTTCAAAGCAAGGATGACCAATGACAGTAAGTTCACTACTGCTTCCAAACCCGCATTTTGTTACATACTAAAGTTATCAAACCACACAACAATAAAAACAAGCAAAGTAGAATAGATTTTTTCACATCTTACAAGTGCACTAAAGTTATGCATGCAACAGAATGAACAAGCAATCTAGTATCACATTGAAAGAGAAGCACACCTGAATTATGCCTTTGATACGCCATACTCCATGTTTCATAACTACAATATGAGAATCATCTGGATGTGAAGATCTGAGTTCTTCTCTAACTTCCTCCATGCTTGCATTATGATCCTTGGTCAATTGCTCAGCAACAATCTTATTAGATCTGCTTAAGGAACCAATTACAGCTCGAGAGTCGCCCAAATTAGCAACAAACAATGTCCCTTTCCATATAACCCCAACCAAACAACAGGACCCAATAGCTGCCATCAATGGTTTTATTCCACAGGTCCTCCGAACAAGAGTAAGAAACCCATCTTCAGTTGCACAAAAGGCACCTCTTAGAATATCTTCAGAAATAGTTCCGTTTTCCTGGGAAAGCCCTGAGTACAATATAAAATGTCCAAGTCAAATGGGCAAACACCAAAAATACCAAAATAAGTGATAATGACTATTGCAAACGGTGTTTTACACTAAACAAAATGCTCACAATTAGGTTTATCCGATCAGGATAAGTATCCTATCCACCCTACTCTGCACCTAATCCCTATTGTTTCAAAATTTGACCATTCTAACTAAATGATTCAAATTCAAATTTTCATCTCTCTCTTTAGTTCTGGAAACAAACTTTAAACATTAAAAACTCATCTTTATTTCAAATCCAATAATTGTCCTTCAAAAACTCCTGGAGATGCAACCGGACCGGAAAATTATGGCAATAATTTTAAAAACCCAAAAAGTAAAAACACGACGCGAACAAAATAATAGTAAGTAGAAAACAAAAACTACAATCCAGATTCAGAATTAATAAATTATAAAATACAAGCAGATATTTCCAACCTCCAACAAGAATTTCCTGAGAGAAAACAAAAATTCAAAAGAGTGACATCACATGCGGATTGCAGAACCAGCAGCAACAAAATCAATCAATCAAAGGAAATAATTACTTACTGATCAAATGACGAAATAGATGGTCAGAGATATATCGAGAAGCATCAGGTCCACCATGTCCGTCATAAACACCGACAAAAGTAGCATCACGACCACTCTCCACCTGACTATGATCTTCTATAATCTCATTAGCCTGCACAATAGCGAAAGAGAACTCACCATAGCAGTGTTTCTCGAGTTGCTTTGACCAAAGAAGAGTATCAGGAATTGTAGAATCAGAGTCATCTTCAACTACGTTATCCTTGTTCATACGTGCATATCTTCTCACCGGTCTCCAACACGCCATTGCTAACCTTGCCAGCCACGACAACATCCCTCATTTCCTTTCTCAACTTTACCCTTTTTTTTTTTTTTCCTTCTCTCTCCCTCTCTCTTTCTCTCTCCAAATATCTCTACTCCTCTGGCATTTATGACCTATAAAATCTGCTTTTCCATTTTCAAAGTTAACTTTATGTAAATCACTCTAGATCAAAACTTACTTCTTCAAAATCACACAAATCAGGGAGTAGGAAATTGAGCAGACAGATAATCAAGTAAAATTTTGAATCAGAGTTCAAGATTGACAGCAAATTAAGGCACTGAAAATAAGAAATTAAAAGAAAGATAGAGAGTTGAGAAAATTGATGGATCAGAGAGGAGAGAGAAAGAGAGGTTAGAGCAGAGAGAGAGAGAGAGGGGGGAGGGAGATGGAGAAGAAGAGGAAGGAGGAGGGAATTGGCAAAGAAAAAATAAATAAAGTGTAAAGTTGACAATGGGATGCCCTCTCTATTTATTTATTTATTTATTTATTTATTTTTTTTTTTTGTACTTTTCCCTATGATGAGGGAGTGATGGATTTACTGTATTGTCCATACTATATTAGTTATTTTAAATTTGTCCTTAAAAAGAAAAATATATCTATTTTATTTGATATATTAAATCTTTTTATTTTAATTTTATTAATTTACAAATAAAATTTTTAAAAATAATCAAATTTTAAAATAAAAATGACAAATTTTCAACCAAGTTTAAAAATAAAAATGGTAAAGTAAAATAGCTCAAGAATTAGATTTGTACATTAAATTTAATGATTTTTTTAATTAATTAAAAAAAAACTAACATGATGCAACCAAATTTTTTATAATTCTAATTGTGTGGTATTTGAATATAATAGTCAAGTTTTATTAGGAATCCTTTCTTTACCTATTATTTTAATTTTCTATAATAACAACTTATCTATATCATTTAAATATCATTTAAATAAAATATGGTATATAAAACACACTTTATTATGACTTATTCAAAATATAATATATTGTTTTTTTTAGTAAAATAATATAAAAACTAAAAGTTTAAATAATTATTATTAAATATTAAAGTTGGAAAGATGTTTAAAATTTAAATATTAAAATTTTTTTTTATCAAGTTTCATAATTAAATATAATGAGATAAAATAATTTGAATAAATTGACTATCCCTAGAAATTTCTATTGAAATCTTGACTTGAATATATAAAACAAAACAAACTATAATTGTATTTTTTTTTTAATATTTAAATAAATATAATTTTAAAATTTTCTATAATAGTCATTCATTATAATAGCGAAAAAAATAGCCAAACAAATGGGTCTGTTATTTAAAGGTTTAAGTGTAGAATGACTTATAATGACTTTCATAAATTTCATAAATTTTAATTGCTATTGAAAAGTCTGGTATCTAACCATGATTTTTGAAAACTATAAAAATCACAGAGTATTTAATCATAACTTTTATAAATTTTTAGAATGCATTTAAAAGTTTTCGATATCCAATAATAATTTTAAAGATTTTTAAAATGTTTTTAAATATCTATTCATGAAATTTATAAATTTTGCAAAAGTTGAAAAGGATTATAATTATCATGACTTTTGATGACTTTTAAATTTGAAAAACTTTTATAGAGTTTTTTTAATCAATTAAGAGAATTTAAAGTTAAAAAATTATCTACTCAATCTCTCACAAAATTTTGAAAGACTTTAAAAACTTAGCAAATAAAAATTCAAATCTTATCGCATTAATTATTTCTTTTATTCATTTTTTTCTTTAAATATAATTGTGAAGTACTTTGAAATCGTCTATACGTCTTTTTTTTTATAATATTTTTTTGTCTACTTCTATCTATCAATTACATTCAATAAATAATTAAAGGTGGAGTAAGAAGGTGTAAATATTATAAGAAATTAGTAAATAAATTTATAAAGGGAAAATAAGATGCATAACAATCAAAAGAAAAGTGGAGGGGAAAGAGTAAGTGGAAAGAAAAAAACAAACTATAAAATATAAACATGAGAAAAAGTATAACAACTTATTACCAACTCATGGTTTATGGCATGATACTAATGACCTTTTTTAATAAAATTATTATTGAAAAAAAAAATACTTTCTACTCTTAAAAAAAGTTGATGTCAAAAAACTTATTCTCATTAAAAAAGTTAATTTATTTTGATTTTTGTATAATATGGATTTAGCATTATTATGTAACATAAGAATAATATTTATACGTTGAAATATGTGATGTTTTGATTTGGTTATGCATTCTGATACTATCTAACGATAAATTTTGGGAAATCGTGAATAAATATAAATGGTGTTCTTTTATGACCTAACGATAATTTTAGGAAATAGTGAATAAATATAAATGGTTAATAATTTGAATTACTTGAGACAGTTTCACTTGTGTGTTAAGATTTCGTGAGATTGTGTTGGAGATTATGTTGAGAATTTATGTGATATTTGTATGATATAAATTAAGCATGATTATATTGAATAATAATATATTTTTATTGAAAAATCACTAGATAAGTTTGTGTTGATGTAAGGTAGAAATGATTATACTAGTGTTGTTAAATGATTTTAATTGTTGTGAGTGTTTATTAATTGTCGATGTTTAAAGTAAATGATTTTTGAATGTGTATAAAAGGAAGAGTCTTATATAACTAATACGAAGACTTGTCATCAATCAACGGTGTATTGAGTGTGATTTGTGTGTATTGATAGTCTTTCGACTATCCCTTAATGGTCTCGCAAGTCATAAACTAACTTATTCCTTTAACTGTTTCACTAAGCGAAAAGTTTAGCGTGTTGGTGGGAATTAAAATTCTTAATTTATAAACCGTGGTCAGTGTATTGTTATTAAAATTGTAGTAAATAATTTTATTAAGGAATTCCGCTATGTTTGGTCCTACTTTTAACATGTTATTCGAAATGTCTTTATATGATAGTTTTATTTGATTATCTTTTATAACGATTTTCTGTGTGTTTTTGGAGTTTGCCGTCGAGTTCAAATCAATTACAATTTTTACAGTAGTATTTTGTTTGATATAAATATCAAATTTGTTTTCTTCCCGATTTCAAATTTAGAGTTTTCAATTCGAAATTTAGGGTTTGAGTTTAAAATTGATTTGAGTGTGTCTGTGATGCGGCGCTTTGGTCCGGTTCTCCTGGGGCAGGAGATGTTACAATCCTTATAACGAATGGCTTTAAGTGACTTTGGTTTTAATTAACACATTGAGAATGCATAATTGTGTAGTTAAGAATATTTATTTTATTTTTTTCTAATAACTGAGTGTTGAAATTATATATAAGCCACCAAAATTTTTTTTTTCAAAAATAGGTAGATTTTGAAAAGTTAAAAAAAAAATTAAAAATTTTATTTTCATTTTATAGATCGAGTTAGAAAAATACCACTGAGCATAATTTATAGTGTTGCGAACTATGCTGAGAAATTTTTAAAATCTCAAAAAAAAAAAAGATAGACTCTAGATACTTACCATTCCCAGAATGGTAAAATAACTTTGTTTTGTTAAAATTACTTATAAGAATTAAATAAGAGGATGCTGTTGCTAATTAAAAATCTGATTGTAAACAGAAAAAAATAACATACATTATATATATATATATATATATATATATAACTATTTATGAGATTAAGGATCTGTTTGGCAATTAGCTGCTAGTGGTAAGCGGATTCAATCAGCAATTAGTGATCGGCGGATTCAATTAGCGGTTTGACCAACTATTAGCGGTTAACAGATTGATGATACGATGTTTGGTAATTAGCTGTTTAATAATATACTATTAGCGGATTCAATTATAAAATGACGTAAACGAACATTTTTAAAAGTTTACTTTTATTTTTCACAAAATATATCTTGCATTACTACCTTCAAATAGATAATACAATGAGTTAAATATTTTAATATTTATTAATAATACTAATAATAATAATTTTAAAAATATTTACTATTTTGAACCAATTATTAATTAAAATAATATACTAAAAAAATAATATAGTTGCTACAATAGTAAAAAGAAAATTATAAAAAAAATTAATTATAAAATATTATAATAAAAAAATAATACTGAAAGTATTAAATATTATTATAATACGTTTCAAATATTTTAGTAACATATAATTAATATAAATCTAATTAAAAGTGAGGTAATTTGGTTTTTTAACAAATCTCTAATTTTAAAACCTCTCAAACGCTCCTACTATCAGCGTTTTAAAAATTAGCGTTTTGAATCAAATCAGATGATTAAGTTGCTACTGACCAAACTAACTGTTTTAAAAAATTAGAGGTTTAATTTTGATCAAACCTCTTAAACTCTTGAAAACGCTAACTTCTAATTGAAAATACTATTTAACAAACAGGCCCTAATTCATATTTGTTTACAATTTGAACGATAAATTTGATTTAGGGCCTGTTTGTTAAATAGCGTTTTCAATTAAAGGTTAGCGTTTTTAGAAGTTTTAGAGGTTTGACCAAAACCAAACCTCTAATTTTTTAAAACTACTAGTTTGGTTAGTAGCAACTTAATCAGCTGATTTGATAAAAACGCTAATTTTCAAAACGCTGATAATAGGTATGAGAGGTTTGTTAAAAAGACCAAATTACCTCACTTTTAATTAGATCTATATTAATTGTATATTAATAAAATAATTGAAATGTATTATAATAATATTTAATACTTTCAGTATTATTTTTTTATTATAATATTTTATAATTAAAATTTTTATAATATTTTTTACTATTATAGCAAATATATTATTTTTTTAGTATATTATTTTAATTAATAATTGATATAAAAATAGTAAATATTATTAAAATTATTACTTATTAGTATTATTAATAAATATTAAAATATTTAACCCATTATATTACCTATTTGAAGGTAGTAATGTAAGATATATTTTGTGAAAAATAAAAGTAAACTTTTAAAAATGTTCGATTACGTCATTTTATAATTGAATCCGCTAATAGTATACTATTAAACAGTTAATTACCCAATACTGTATCATCAATCCTAACTGTTAATAGTTGGTCAAACCGCTAATTGAATCCTTCAACCGCTAATTGAATCCGCTAACCGCTAATTGAATCCGCTAACCGCTAACAGCTAATTGCCAAACAAACCCTTAATTTTTCCGATATAATTTTAGTTAAAGAGTTTTGTTAAAACAAAAAGGGTTTAAGATTTTGATTTTCTTGATATTTAAGGCCAGAGATTATGCCTCTCTTTGTAAATTATTTCCCATCTCCCCGTCTTAAATCACTTGTTATTCACTCAGTCCCCTTACCAACACCAAGTTTCCAAATAACTTGATGCTATAATAATCAGGTGTCCGGTGAAATATGGAAAAATAGAAAAATCCTCATGTTGCAAAGTTCGAGGGGCACAAAAATAGTCTTTCTTATTAACCATACCAGTAAAACTCACCAACATTTTCCACCAAAATTAATTAAAAAACAAATAAATTTAATATAGTTAGAAAAATATTTTTAAAATTGGAATTTCTTAAGAAATATTTTCAATTTTTAATTTTTTTATCATGTACACTTTTTTTTATTAAATATATTTAATTGAATGAATAAATAAAAATAAATTAAAATTTTAATATTATATTATATTATATTATATTATATTATATTATATTATATTATATTATATTATATTATATTATATTATATTATATTATATTATATTATATTATATTATATTATATTATATTATATTATATTATATTATATTATATTATATTATATTATATTATATTATAGATTCACCTACCTCCTGCATTAAAACTCATCAGATGTTTTCTATGGTTTTTAATACGATAGTAATTTTTTATGAACATAGTGTCTAGGTTACTGAAAAGTTTATTTATTCAATGATACCATATTTGAAGATAGATATCAACCCAAAAATTTTCTACCAGACATAATGATATAGGTGGTACAAACAATGAATTAAGTTTAATTGTGTTAAAATTATTTATATTTATTTATCTATAATAAATTAAGAGAGAAGACTTAAAAAAAATTATGCACATGATATATGCAATAAAGAAAAGAAAAATAATCCAAAGTGAGAAGAGTAGAGGCATGTTGTTTTCCAAAAACTAAAAGGGAGTTTGTAACATGTGAAACTCACAAGCAACCACCTTCCTCAATCAAACTTTCTCTCTCTCTCTTACAGTTGCAATAAATACACTTCAACCAACTGACCCATATTTATCATCACCATATTTTCCCACTATTTATAATTAAAATAAATAAATTATTCATAGTGCATCTAACTAGAATCTATTGATAAATATTATCTTCTTGTTCAAAACCGCCCAAAATCTTCTAAAAGATATAGTGAGTTTATGGTATTTTCGAAGTTGAAAAGCATTTTATAAAATACACAAAATTCTAACGACTACAAAAATATAAAATATATTGTATGAATAATAAATTATATAAATAAAATAAATAAATTAGCACAGACGCTGATTGTCAACGCTGTGAAATAAATCGTTGATGATTCCAATTATAGTAATTGAATGTGCTGTTACTAACTTAGTTCGATGTTCATAATTTTGCTAGTTGACTTTTCTTGTTTTATTGCTGAAATTCAACCATTATTATTAAAAGAATACTTGAAAATTGAGCGATATATATAGTTTATCAATTTTTCATAACAGCATATTTAATTACTTGTTATGCAATAATTGTACAAAATTTTGAATAAAATTAGATTTTTTTTTTTGTTTTTTACGAAAATTTTCTTTTAATACTAAAATGACACTAAAACTAAATACATAAAAGATAAAATCATTATTTGCTGATATAATTTTTATAGAATTTTTCAAATAGTCTTTCAAACATTATTTTATTAATTTGGTTTTAATTTTATAATCATTTGAATAGGTTGAAAATTTAATTTTGAAAATATTGATTTAAAAAATTAATCTTTAAAAATAATTATATTAATGAGATGATTAATTTTTTTTTAGTTTGTTATTTTGTAAGTAGTTTTTTATGAAATATAATTAATATATATATATATAATGAATAAAACTAAAATTTTATTTTTTAATTATAAATAATAAAATGGATGTTCTCATTTTCGTCATTTGAAAATTTAAATTTAGTTAATAGATCCTCCAAATTTTATTTTAAAATTATAAATTTTTAAAAATTAAAAAATAAAATAAAAAATAAAAGGAAACAACATAACCCTCCTGAAAAGCTTCACAATTTTTTTTTTTTATTTTTATTTTTACAGATTTTGTAAATGTCTTTAAAATAACTTGTGAAAACTTTAAAAACAACTCGTGAAGTTATAGTGTGTATTTGGTAGATAAATTTTTAGGTAGCGATTAGCTTTTTAATTAGCGATTTGATAATAATATTGTTTGGGAGAAACTTTTTAATTAGCGATTAAATTTTTATCTAGTGATTTTCAAAAAGTTATTTGAAGTAGCTGACCACAAATCGTTAATAAAAAACTCTCATTTTACTCTCATTAAATTATAAGTATAATTAAATACCATTAGTTCATGTTTGTAATAAATTATGTTAGTTTTAATGTTATTTTTATTTATTCAATGTGATTAAAAATTCTTAATAACTTTCTTTCTTTGATTAATTTATATATATATATATATATATTAATTAGTTGATAACTATAACATTATGGATTTTAAATTAAAAATCTCAACAAAAGAAATTTTCAAAATAAGTATTATCACTAAAAAAATGAAATAAATAATATTATAAGTCAAAAAATAGTGTATTATATATATATATATATATATATGTCATTTTACATCTAACAGCTACTTCAACATCCCATTGTTATTACCAATCGCACATTTCAAATTGTTACTTCAACATCTAATGTAATAGTTAACACCTAATCACTACTTTAACAGTTAACTCAACATCTAATATAACATAACAGTTAATGCCAAAAATACACGTAAAGTGAGAGTTATGGTGGTCATTTTGGTTTATTTGTTAAAATTTCAACTTTTGAAAGTTTATAAACTTAAAACAAAGTTTGATTGGTTTATTAACTTACATGTGTGTATCTAATCATGACTTTTGAAGACTATATAAAAGTCATGGAGTATCTAATCATGATTTTTATAAACTCTTCAAATGTCTTCAAAAGTTATGGGATGTCTAATCATAACTTTTATAGAGTTTATAAAAGTTTAGGGGTACTGTAATTATCATGATTTTTGAAGACTTTTAAAGTTGATAGACTTTTATAGATTTTTTTAACCTGTTAAGGAAATTTAAAGTTAAAACATTGTCTACTCGTTTCCTCACAAACTTTGAATGACATTGAAAGACTTTAAAATATTAACAAGTGAAAAGTAGATTTCAACCCTATTAGTTCTTTCTTATTTATTTATTTATTTTACTTTAATTATAATTGTGAAATAGTTTGGAATCATATGTATGTATTTTTTTCGATAATATTTTTTGTTTACTTTCATCAAGTGTTATATTTTTTTTATTGAAACAATGATTTTATTTTTTATCATATATATATATTTAAAAAATAGGTTGTCTCATTCAAGCAATTACATTCGACAAATAATTAAATATCGGGTAAGAAAATATAAACATAATAATAATTTACTTAGTAAATTCATAGAGGGAAAAAATACACAATAATCGAAAGAAAATGGGGGGGAAATGAAAAGGGGAGGAAAAAATTATAATATATGGATGTTAGAATAAAGTAACGACTTATTAGAACTTTCATCCATTCTTAAAAGTAATGACGTGGTAATGACATCTTTAGTAAGATTATTGTTAAAAAAAATACTTCTTTCTCTTAAAAAAAATTATGCTAAAAGACATTTTATTCTCAATATCAATGAACTTTCATCCATTCTTAAAAGTATTTGAAAGTTATATCAAAATTAACCAATTGATATATAAAAGTCTATGAAAATCATTAAAATTCTGTAAAAGGTACTGAAAGTCTACAAAAGTCATTTATAAAAATCCATCAAAGTCTACAAAAATCATGAAAAGTATATTTTAGAAGTCTATGAAAGTCATTGCTGGATTTATAAAGTTTATGAAAGTTTATAAAAGTCTTTGAAAGTCATTCATTTTTTAAAGTCTATAAAAATCTGTAAAAGTTTACAAAAGTCATGATTAAATACCATCCTTTAATATGAAGCGAAAAGTATAGAAAGTGAATCTTTTAAACTTTACATTTAAATTAATGAATCATTAAAATTTTATTTTAAGTTTATAAACTTTCAAAAGTTGAAATTTTAAAAAGGGAAAATTGTATAAAGTAGACCATTCAAACTTTCATTTAAATTAATGGGCCTCAAAATGTTAAATTAAGTTTTTGATCCATTTGAAAGTTTTGTTTTATCTAATGAGCCAACTTTCCAGAATTGCCCTTCATATATTTTTATATTTACCATTGTATTTAGAAAATTCAAATAAACCAAAATTAAATAGTGAAAGACACAAATAGCCCTAGGTTTATTAACAAGTTTTCAATGTTAGGAAGACTTCACAATAAACCACCACAACATCACATTCATCATTCATTATCGTCGATCGAGTTTTTGGGGAGAGTTGAAGACAGTTGCTGCCTGTTGTTGAAGCCTAATCTTCGACTAGTTCAAGACCGCCGTGAAGGATTCGTTCACCAACATCAATTGATTAAGCGGTGACATTTGAAGAGAGAAACCAGCTGCTGTTGAAACCGACTCGTCAATCAGTTGAAAAGCGGCTAAGTTAGATATTCAGGTACGATGTGGATTGTTTAATTTTCTTGTGGTTTCATTAGTTATTTTTAGGTTTTGCTGAACATGCATGGTTGCTGTCAGTTGTTGTAACTGTCGGGTACATACATGAATTGTTAATATGAGGAGGCGGTGGTGTGAATGTTTTTGTAAATTTTTCAGAAGTTAATTTGTTATGTAGTAAAATTGTTAATATTGATGTATGATGGTTGTCTGATTTCTTATTAGTTTTATGTAATTAATTTTCAGATTGTTGGTGGAATTGTATTTTGTTGTCTGATTGTTTTAATTGGCAGAAGCTTTTTCCTTATTTAATTACATTTTTTGGTGTCATATTTCAATTATTTTAGGGTCTGTTTTGATTTATTCGAACTACGTCTTTGGTAATTCACGTTTCATGTGGCCATCAAATTATTAAGGTCACATGAAAGGTGTATGTTGGGGTATGCAGTAGTATGATTGTTTATTTGAAATACCGCTTCTATTTCCTATCTTACTTTTTGATTTCTATATTTGCTTGACAGACTGCTTCGAACTGTCTATTTCGTTATGTTTTCTTGAGTTCAAAGTCTATTGTGTATTACACGTTTGAAGGTGCCACCAAAATTTTTAATTCACATGAAACTTGTATGTTGATTTAGTGATGAATGTCATTCATGTGGACACCTGATTGTTAAGGGCATTTGGAAGGCGTATTTTTTAAAATTTAAGTGGCCACCACATAGTTAATACAACCTTAAAGGCATATTGTTTGATGTTTCAGAGAAGGTTAATTATGTTAAATATTTTTGTGTGCAGGTATAATTTGTTCATAAAGGATTTACTAGTGCATTGTTGTGACATAATTTAAATGGCTGGAGAACTAGTAAGCTGATTTATTTGTGAAAATTTTGTATTATTTTGCGGGATAGTGATTTAGTGTTTTTAACTTATTTAAAAATTGTTAAATAATGACTAGGTTGATTGCAATCCGGAATTTAAGTGGGATGCTCCTAGAGAAATTACGCAGCCGCGAGTTAACAACAAGTATAAATCTAAAGTCTTGTAAGATCTGCTAAATGGACCTATCCGCAGGTATAATCTCAATAAGTTCATTCACCGTTCTCCCTTCTGCCAATTTTTTGAGTTGATAGAGTATAGTGTTGGAAAAGTTCAAGTTTTTTTTATGGAAAACTAATATTGAGGGTTTTAGCTAGGGAGATTAGGGTTTTTAATCAAAGTGAGGATGAGTTTTGGTTTTATATTGGTGGGGCTGCTCATCGATTTGGAAAGCAAGAGTTTGCTTTGGTGACATGATTAAGATTTGGAAAGATAAGGAAAGGGGATTTAGATCTTGATAACAAAAAACTTCTTGGAACCAATATTTGCATGAGACTATGGCCTAATGAACATGGTAATGTTTGTGGGAATGAAATAATATCTTTGTTGGAAGAATTTGAAGTGGAAGTTGAAGATTGTAAGAGATTAGTATTAATTGTTGTTGTCCATGTTTTGATATTAGGAATGTCAATGGATAAGGCTAATCCAAAGTTAGTGTGACATTTAGTTGATGATGTAAGTAGGTTTATGTGATTTCCATGAGGTACATTATCTTTCTCGCACACAATGTGTGAATTGCAAAGGGCGGTGACAAGGGATTTATTGGATAATCCGAGAAGAGGAAGGACAATATACGGTTTCACATTCGCATTTATGGTAAGTAATTTTATAGCAACTTATATTTTATAGCATTTTAATAATATTCCTTGACTTATATGTAAACATTTGTTGATGCAGTGGTGGTTGGTTGATGTGTTTCCTTACGTGAGAGATCAATTGAATGTTGAAGAACTTAATAGTTTTGCCTCAACACAACCTAGATGTGTGAGATGATCACTACATGATATCAACGGGAAGGATTACGATGACGCTGTGATGGTAAACATTCGTTTCTATAACTATATAAATTTGATTAAGATTTATCGAATGGTAAAAATTAAATGTACTTGTCATTGTAGATGAGTGGTGCAAGCACATTGGAGCCATCTATAGAGGAGGCTTCTAGTTGGTATTTGAAGCATTTAAATGTGCATCAGGTCATCAGTCTTGATATTAACAAACTAGGGGAGGATGATGTTGAATCAGTAGAGGATGATATTTCTGAGGATGAAGAAGTGCATGCTGGTGCTCAGAAGAATATGGGTGAAAGTGGTAATGATTTTCATTCAGAGGTAAATACAGTGCACAAATTCAGATTATATTTTAGAATTATAAATTATAATATGATTTCTAGTGGTCATGTGTAGACTATTATTGAGGAGATACTTCTGAGAGTTAAGGAATTAGAAGAATTCAAGAAAGGGGCTTTGGAGGAGATAGCGGAATTAAAAACAATTATATGTGATCAGGAAAAGCAGTTGAGGCAATTGGAAGATTTTAATGGTAAGGTTAGCCATTTGCAGCCCGATGAAGAAAATAAGATGAAAATGGCATAGATTAGTTTGATTATGGATTTGAATATATTTACATTTGTATAGAGTTTGACTAAATTCATTATTTAACACACGTTGATGGAGAACTGAAAGTTGATACTGGTGATAAGGAGAAGACACCATCTAAGCTGAAAAGAGATGAGGTAATATTTGTAATAGTAATGGATATATGTTTATTTTTAATTAAATATAGTATAAGTACTTGTGATTATGATTATATATTCGTTGACATAGATTAAAAGTTATTCCAATCCAATATTACTGTAGGGTTTTAATCTGAGGCGGAGTGAAAGACTAATTGTGAAGGTTAGTGTAGATAATATGTTGCATATTTGTTTCATTATTACTTTCAAATTTGTAATCTGTATAATGAATACAGGAGACTACGAGTGGAGAAGCTGAAAATGAGAAGACAGAAGTTGATATCAAGGTAGATGAGGTATGTTAAGCATATTCCCTTGGTTTAATGCGGATATACTGTAATTGGTAAATACTGGTGGTAAATTTCATTTACTAGAATTTGAAGTTATTAATGCTATATGATCTAATAGGTTATGACGGTAAGGCATAGCCAATGATTAAACAAAAGGTCACCTGAGTCGATGCCTAACACGGGCAGGCAAAGGAAAAAGATGAAGGACAAGGTTCCAATTAATCAAATTGAGCCTCAAGTTGGTGATGCTGAGGACTGCAGTGTGATAGCGACTGTGAAAGGAAAAAAAATCTGTGACTGAATGGCCGACAAGAAAACTCCCCATGCTGAATGATCTAGCCACTTTGCTAATAGGGCGAGTGATTCCTTGCCTTGAAAAACCTTTCCCTTCCAGCAGAGTTGAAGAACCACCAGAGCTGAAAGGATTTCTCAATGGTGATACTTCTACGAGGTGACTAATTTTGCATTTGTGTACACATATAGTTATTAAATTTTTGTTATGACATAGAACTGTTAAGTGGTTAGAGTGAACCTTGCCAATTATTTAATTTTTTTTAGGTATTATCCCCTAGTAAACTGGAATTGAATGCAAATAGGTTAAATCTTTTGCGTGGGAAGCATGAATGGTTTCGTGGTGAAGATATTAACATGTATCTGCTTGCCTTGAAGCAAGAAATTGAATGGAGTACCGAGCATAGGTTTGGAATATTGGGAATTTTCTTTTTTGATCAAGTAAAGGACTGGTTCAATTATGGTTTTCCAAAGGCAAGTGAAGTTGGAAAATTAAAGAAATATGTGGCAGGTCAAGGGTTTGAAGAGAACTAGTGCTCTTCATGGTGGGATCTTGAATATGTAAGAATAAATCTTAGTATAATTTGAAATTTCAGTAGTAACCTTATATTGTTTGTTTTTAGTTGTGGTCTGAATAATGTGTCCATTTGTTAGGTTTATTTTCCTGCTCACGTATTTAAGTCGCATTGGGTTGCTGGTATTTTGGATATGTACTTTGAGCCCATTATAGAAATCGATCCAAAGACAACATGCGATGGAGCTAGCCTGTTAGCAAACCCGTTGAAGCCACTTTCTCGAGTTCTTCCATTGCTATTAGAAGAGTCGGATTACAATTCTCACAAGAAGCAGAAAGGTGAATGTACTAGCTCAGGAGAAGACTGGATAGTACATGTCATTGATAATTCATTGATCCCAATTCAGAAAGATTCGTAAGTGTTTGAAAAAAATGTGTCATTCATTTTATGGATTTCAGCATTTGAAAATTGGTTATAATGTGATGTAATATCGTTTATAGTGACTCTTGTGGACCATACGTCTGCAAATACATCGAGGACATAGTTAGTGGATGAAAAATATGGTCGCTTAGCAGCAACGACTCGCGTTGGGCGCTGCCATTGAGAAAGGATATTGTTAACACAATCTTCAGAAACAACATGACTGAAAAGAAGTAACAAAGTTAGATTAGCTTGACATGTTAGTATTTAAAATGTCGATTGCTGTGTAGAATTTAGATTTCCAACTTTTCACTTTCGTAAGCAAAATTTTGTGGTCTTTTAGGTTGGATAATGTTCATGTCTTGTATTAGTTTTTGAACTAATGATATCTGCAAGTATGTTTGGTTACAGTACATCCTGTAAGGAATTATAGCTATTGCCTTTTGTTAATGAATGGGTGAATTTTGGTATTGATATCATTGTATGATATAATTTGGCTTATTGTGTCATGATGTCCATATGAGTTGAAGCCACTTTCTGTTTAAGGTGTTTCAAGTTGCAGACATTTCCAGTGTATGGTTTCATTTAGTATACTAATAGGAGTGCTGGGTGTCCATCATAAACTATGGGTCTCTAGCAGGGATAAGGGATGTTGATATGAAACTGTATCAGGTTTCATGATGGCATTTTGCATGTCTATAGCTTCAGGCGGTAACTTCAGGTGCATATAATCTTAACGGGTTGAAGCTTGTATGAATGCGTATTAGTTGACCTCATATTATAGTAGCCACCTGAAAAGTTAAACCCTACTGTGTTTGATACTCTTTAAAAGTGGTAAACTGCGTTTCCTAAGTCATCATATGTAGAAAGACATGTGAGATGCACTTTGTCACTTGAATTTTGGATTTGGGGAGTTGTCCTTAATGTGTTTCAAATGGAGATAATTCATATATAATGTCTTATGACACGCTTCATTTTACAGGAATTGAGCTATATATAGTTAGTATAATGTGTCTCAGGTGACAACGATAACTTGGAAGCCACCTGAAGAGAGAAAGCCCACTGGACTGATAATCTGTTTATAGTTAAAAAATGCGTTTTGGATGTATGAATGCTAAGGAAGACAGATTAGATGCACACTCCCACTGGAATTTTAGGTTTATTTAGTTTTGCATAATGCATATCCAATGGTCGCATATTTAGTATGACTTATGACACGCATCACGCTTTTGGAATTGAGATATTCATAGACAATCTTAATTCGTGTCCTGCTGCGTTAATTATATAATGTCAGGTGAGACGCAAAATCAATCAGAAATTGGAAATAGACTTGCATTTCTAGGAGCAACAAAATAATCGATTTCATTCAGAAACTACTAAAGAGGTCTATGGTAATCGATCCAAATTTTTCGCAAATAACATAAATTGTTACATTTCCACCCATCTACCAATTGAAAGGCTATCAGTACTGGAAAACCCTAATGAAAACACATATAAACGCAAAGATAACCACTACAGTGGCAAACGCCCACCATGCTGTAGATTTCATCTTCTTGTATGATTTCCTAGAGCTGTCCAAATTAATCTGCAAAATGACATTCTCAACTTGCAATGCAGCTGCACTGTCATTTATTTCTCGGATCTTGATGTTCAGTTGAAATATTTATTGCAATATGTGGAGCACTCATGAGTTCAACCACTCGTCCTGCCATTCAAAATAGCTGCAACGATTTCCCTAATTGAAAAAGATAGAAGTGAGCATATAATCTTAAAGTAGTCTACTTGAAAGATCCATAAAAAATATATATTATTTCCACACTTCCAGAAACGCCTCCCCATACAGATTCCTGATCTTTGAACATCTCCGATAGGCCACTCGCCACAACGACAACGGTGTCCTAGTACAAATTAATCATCCACTTCAAACTCCTGTAAGGCACGGAAGTAGCGCTGGCGGCCATCAAGATCTGAACTTTCTGTAGAGGGCTCAGATGAGATCATCTAAGGTTTGTGCTTGAGTGTTATCAGATAATTAAGAAGCCAAATGGGAATATCTCTTATGCAATGGTTATTGTATGTGGTATATATAACCCCTACAAATATCACATTAAAAAAAAAACATTTTACCCTTCACAGCAATTATGATGCATCACAAAGTTTTTTATACCTGTATCACATATAATGGTTGGTATTTAAGGATAATGAGGCTTGCAAGATAATTGGTATTACTAATGTAACTAATGTTGTTTAAGTACTTGTACTGTGGTCATTTATGTTGGTATCTATCGATTATGAGGCTTGCAAGAACAATTGATACAAATCACACATATAGTTGTATTGTTTCACATAACATATTGATATTCTTCACATAGGTGATTTTGGGTTTGAAATTGATTTTTCTATAATTCATGTGAATACACTATACTTTTATAACATTATTTCGAATGTAGTGTAACAAATTGTTATATTGGACTTTCTTGGTCATATTATAGTTCACTAGAGTTACATAACAAGTACAAGATCAAACATTTATACTATAAAGATATTCATTATTGAATTTTTTATATGTGATAATTTGACCATAAGGTGAGTGTGAGTTATAGTGTTCAAATATCACCAACCTCTTATAGAGTATGATTGAAATAGATGTGTAACCTATGGTTAAAGGTCCATCACATGTTTCAGAAAATGGTGTCACTGCAATATATTGAAACCATCATGTATTAAATATCTTGAACGACACCGTTTAGGTTTACAACTCCCAGTTATAATACAAACCAATCTAGACATGTGCGCATGGTTCTCTTTAACGACGTCGTTCATATTATCTCAATGACGTTGTTTATATTATCTGAACGATGTTGTTTTGACCCTTATATAATTAATGATGTCATTTGCTTGTTCCCACAGAAGGCTTTTCAAATAGCCATAGAATAGTCAAGCTTTTATAAGCGCTTCATTTTCTCATCTGACTGGTTTCAAACAAGTTCAAATGGAAAGGCAAGCGGAAGTCGTCAAAAGCAGAAGAGACCGATTGAAGAAGTACACAAGCCTACCCCTCGTAAGTACCATCATAAATTGCTTATTTTTCATTGTTAATCAAAATCCCATTTCACAGATTTGTCTATTGGTGTTTGATAACTATTGGTTATGGCTTTACAGGGGCTAAAAGAAGTAAAGTAAGTGACCCACTGTTACTCGATGTCAAACCGCTAAACCCTAAGGTCGGTGTGAGTGGTTCTAAGGGAGGTCGTATTCCTCCTAAAATCCTGAATGATCCAAAAACCAAGTTCCGACGCCAACTACCAATTATTAAAGAAGAGTCCATAGCTGTTGAAGAACTAGGCGAGACACCTATTCCAACACAAATTGAAGAAATGGGATGGGGAAAACTGGTTGCAAAACCTCAGCGCATTAACCTAAGTGTCATGTATGAGTTATACAACAGAATAGACTCAGAGACTTTCATGACTCAAGGAGTGAAGGTGCGAGGAATTAGTGTACCATTCAACCCCATAGTACTGAATGAGTACTTTGGCACACCCACATCTCCGGAGGATGCTGAATATTTTCCACCTAATAACCAGTATTTTGAAGATATTCCTACCACAATAGCAAAGGATCTGCGAAAGTACCCGTTGGGCAAATAGAGGGGTGGTCAGCAAAAGATCGATCATCGTGAACTTAGCGCAGACCTGACCTTTTGGAATGTGTTCATCAGCAAGGCAGTGTCACCAAGAATGCAACATCAGAAACTGAGGAGGGATCATCCTTATATAATTCACAGCATCCATAAGGCGAGAAGGACTAATATAGGGTTACTGATGTGTCGAAGTCTAGAATATCACCTAACAAGAGCAAAACAGATTGTGTTTCCATCCACCATTACAGCAATTGTGAGAAAGCGGGAGTGGATGTGGCAGTGGAGACAGATTTATTTTAAGAGGTGCATTGTCATTAGGTGCAAGGGCGTTTAATAAGATAGCGTTGTCTAGAGGTGAGGATCCTATTCCAGACAACCTAAAACAATCACTGCTAAAACAAAAAGTAGCAATTGCAGGTTGTGTTGCCAACCCTATGGGAGCACCTCCATCAGATGGTCAGCATGTCGAATTGCTCCTACAACTGCTCCAAGGTCAGCGGTAAATGATCGAACTTCTACAGAATATTGATAGACGAATGAATGGTGCTATAGGTAATGTTAATACCAATACTGGTGAATTAGTTGTCCATGGTAATATGGATCTGTGTAATGTTAACTTGACAGAGGATTATATGTTAACATTCCAGTACCTATATGCTTCTCAACTGACGCTCGTTTGGACCAACCACCTTATGAGCATTATCAATATTTCTGAAATGAAGTAAAGAACTATTGATCAACAAAGGCGCATTTTCAATTTGCCTTTTGAAATCATTCATTCCAGTCTCCATATTCTCTTCATGTGACGCTACTAAGTCGTGGCCATCGAAGGCGCATTATCAATGCTTTTAAGGCCTTGTTTCACATACGTTCATCATTTCATTATAGTAACTATATGTTTTTCAGGTGATGCAACTTAATTCTATCCACCTAAGGCGTATCATCATATTCAAATAAAATAGACATTCCAATGGCTAAACACTTGTCAAGTGACTCTCAGTTAATGGATATCACTTGAGACGCAAATAATTTTATCTATTGAAAATCTAATTAGATTTGTCAGGTGACCATCAAAGTAGAACATAACCTTAAAGGCAAACATTATTTTCTTCTTACATATTGTATAAATGCGTCTCATGTCATCTTTATTACATAACACCACCTAAAATATACATTATAAAATAAAGAGACATACATTACAGTACATAAATGAGTTTGAGGTGGCATTCACCTCCCAGTGGGCACGTGAGACTCGTTTAAAATAATTCAAATGAAATTAACACAAGTAAAAATGTTTATGCATTCTAAAATGCAACATATGATAACCAAATGAGACACGAAGTTCAATTTGCAAAGTACTTTATCAGTTATGCCAAAACAAAGAAAGTTCAAACACCACCACACTTATCAACCTCAATGTTAGTGTGATGATCAGATTCTGGAATTGCCTGTGGCTCATCGGGAGTTACACGAAGTTGTGGACAAGTTCTAATGGTATGTCCGGCACCACCACAATGACGACAATGTATGACCCGACGTTTTTTGGTTGATGCTCCAGATTCACTCTGCATTGCATTTGTGTTGCCCTTGGAAGATGATACCGACGGAATTTGACAAGCATCATCTGAATGCCCTGTTATACCGCATTTACGGCATATTAGTGATGGATTTGTGCAAGAATCAGGAAAGTGACCAACCATACCACATTTTGAGCAAATCAATTGAGGGTTTCGACATGTATCTTCTGAATGACCGGTAAGTCCACAATTTCCACAGTTTAGTAACAGATTTTTGCAAGTAAGCCCAGAATGCCCCAACAAACCACAATTACTGCACTTCTTATCCCTGTGAAACTCGCCCGCTGAACGAATCCTTTTCTCTTTCGATCGTCCCGCCTATTTTTCTTGGAACATAGGAAGGACCACTAATCTTGATGCATCACTCGCTTTGCGCCAAGCACCTTTATCAAGCACCGACAATATGGTTTTGGATAAGCACCCTCCAAATTCTCCTTACTAAAGTACATATGACAAAGATGACTAACACTCACCCTTGCTAACCTATAAGAAATTGAACATTATATACATTTTGATTGATATTTACTCATGCTAATTAAACACAATTGACATTAAAAGTTTACCTCGCGTATGTGATAGCATGAAAACATGGCACACCATCCATGTCCCATCTATTATAGGTGCATGATTTCTCCAAAACATTAACTATCCCATCACCAAGGGACTCATTCGTGACTTGATACTTCATATATCTTGTATAGGATACACTTGACATTTTTCAATAGCCTTTTCCCACTCTTTTAAATGCTTTTTAACCGCTTCTCTCATTGACGATTCGAGTTTCGCAATCGATAAACTTCTAACACAAAACCATTTCTGAACCAAATGCCTAAGGAATTCATGTGTAGCAGTTATTGGTAGTTTTCGAGTTGGGATAATAGTTTTATTCAAAGACTTGGCAATGACGATTGTCATAATTCTCCACCTTTTTCTTAGAACAAAATGAATGGGACCACTTACTCGGCCTAAGGTTTACCAACGCTTCATGCATTTTTGGGCAGATAGTTACCAAACTTTGCAACAAAGTCAAACACTCTTCTTTAGAGTATGAATAGGTAGTCTTCCATAAAACATCAAGAACATAACTTCTTCCCTTACAAATATTGCTTAGATTACTCTTCAAATGAAAGTAACAATTCACATTGGGAATATCAGGAAATACCGATTCCATGGCGGGTGGAATACTCTTACCCCGATCGGTGACAAGAAGAAGATTGTCCAAAATGCCAATTGCATCACGCAAATTTTGGAGAAACCACGTCCACCCTCCCACATTCTCTTTATCTGCAAATCATAAAGCGACAGGATATATCATATTCGAACCATGCAGACCCATCGCTGTGAAAATCATGCCCTTTAGCTCTCCCTTCAATTGCGTGGCAACCATGGCAAGAACAGGACGTATATAATTTTTAAATCCATCAATGCACTGTCCTAAATCAAAGAAAGAGTATTTAAAGTTTGATAAGTCTAGAATTTACCTATAATTTAGTATGTTTTATGAGCTTAAATGTAAAGGAATTGAGCTTAAAAGATGAAAAATTTAATACATTTCTAGTAATTCTAGACTATTAATTCTGAGACAGGGACTTGGATGAAAAGATTTTGAAAAAGAGTTAATACTTGCAAATTTTAGAAGAAATAAGGAACATTTAGAATTTCATCCAAAGTCAGTAGTTGTGGCGAAATGATTGATGCTGAAAAAAAAAGATCGCCTGCATACATCGCCATTAGCTGAAAGGAGAAGGCGACGAAAAAGGCGAATTATGAACTATCTCGCCTTGAAGACTAGAGCTTATAAGGCTAGTTACCTTTATACATCGCCACTCTTGGAAAAATTTTTAGGCGCTAAATGGAGAATATCGCCATGCTTTGAGGCGACATCTGAGGCAACACATGAGTAAGTTGCCAAGATGAAAATGTTGAAAGGCGACATTTGCATTATATCGCCTAGAAATGTTCACAAATAGAATATTGATATGGCGACAAAAGTTTAGATTGCCTAAGCACCAGGCGACATATAATGGCAATATTAAGAACATTTCGCATATGAAGAATTATAGCTTGGCGAACAAGACAAGCGAGATTTGTGAAAGTCGTTTGAGTTCAGGCGGAGGAAGATGCGACATAAATGAAGAAAATTGTTACTTCCCTAATTTGTGTTTCTTTGTTGTTTTTATTTCAAAATTGCCACTGAGCAAAACTCTATAAATAGAAGCTCAAATGAAGCAATAAGAACCTTTTGACATTCTGTTATTTTTTAGAGAGAAATTCTAGATTCTTCTATACGCTTTATTCAATATTCTCAGAGAAGTTTCTTGAAGAAGTTTTGTACTCTGTTTCTTGTGATCATTGAGATTTAGCTTGAAGATAGCGAAGCAACAATTGTGACAGAGTCTAGCTTTTATCTTCTTTGGTAAGATTTAGATCTTAGATGCATATTGATAATGATTTTGTGCTTGATTGAATATGTTGAAGTAGATATGCTAGGCTAAAAGCTCTTTTGATTTGCTAAATTTTGTTGCTAATTATCATTCTGATTGTACAATTCTTGTTCAATTATAGTCAGTTTTACTTCAATTTCATGAGCTGATTGAATTATAAGAGCGAGAGTTACGTAATCTTGTTGATTTGAAGCTTGATTTAGACCAGAGATGACGATTAGGTTTCAGATCTAAGAATAGAGGATCATAGTTCTAGAGATAGACTATAGATCTAGATTTCTACAGATTGTGCTTATCAGTTATATAGATTGTAGTATAGAGATATATGCAACTGTATAATTGAGATCTGTTAAATTGAATCGAGAGATCCTTTAATAGATCACTTATGATGATCTAGAAAGTAAAACTGTGATTTAGAGTTGAAGTGTGCATAATAAGTCAATTGATAGTAGAATAGCATATTAGCTTATTCATTATTGAGATCATTTGTAGAATAGAGTACCCACTTGTGTTTTAATTGAAAGAATGTCATTAGTGTCTATAACTCACAACAATTCTATGATTCCTATGATTCAATTTGTAAATAGATTCTTTTAGCAATTCAGTTTAAATCTTAATCTCAATCTTGCTTCTTAGCTGACAATCCCTGTGGAGACGATATCTTAAATACTACATTAGACGTTGATAGGAGTTCTGTTTAGTTATTGTGATTTTTATGTCAGAAAAATCCTCATCAAAGTTACCATTTTTACTAGTCTTAATCGCAGTTATTGTGCCCGGATTAGTTACTTTGAGCATATGGGGGTAAGGGGGCAACAAAGACCATGATTCATCATAAGTGCCGTAAGAAACTTGCTTAGCATATTGTAAGGCTCTCCAAGCCTTACTATACCATAAGCGAATTGCCCAACGTGCTCGAACCTCGCTCATTATTGTACTTGGATTAAATTTTGAATCATCAACACGGGAGGAAAAAAATGAACCAATGACCTTCGTAGTAACTGTCCTTCTCTCTGCTCTATCAGGATCACAAAGAGATGTGCAGTTAGGATTAAAATGTGTGACATGAAATAAAGGAGACTCCGCACTACTCTTTCTTGCTCTAAAACCAAATTTGCAACCCTTCTTCATTTCGGTACATGCCACTTCTAAACGCTTTTTATCAGATCGTAAAACAAAAAGCGATAGCTTATTCTTTAGTGCAAATCTTCCTATTGCAAGATTCATAGCCTCCTTACTCCAAAATATAGAACCTTGGGTAAAACCACTCAATGCATAAGGTGTGGACAATGCGTATTCCCTAACCTCTTTAAACCCAAAGTTGTCCATACCCGGTAGCTCCCACATTTGTCACCCATTTGCCCCTAAACCACCACCAAATCCATCTAAACTTAAACCACATTCATTAACACCATTTTCATTGATATTTGCATAGTCGTTTCGATTACAATTGCTAGCATTTGTGACTTTATTACCATCATCTTCATCATCATCATCGAAATCATTATTATTATTATTATTATTATCATCATCATCATCAAAATTCGTTGTAACATTATCAAAAGCATCTAAAATATCGGCGTCATTTAATATATGTAAATCCTCATCGCAAAAATCCGAATCAACGGGTATTCTATTATCTCTATTGGTTGCCGGCTTATTCACATTCCTCAACAAACATGATTGCCTACCATTTATCTCCTCATTTTCAACATAAATATGTTTATGCTCTTGCATCATTACATGTCCTACATCTTCTTCATCTACTATTTCCATCCTCTTCTTTCCACCTTCCGGAGTTTGAAGGAAATAAAACAATCTCAAATTGAAATTACTCCTATTAATTGCCCTCTTCACAAATGCTCTATCAATTAATTGTTTCAAACTAACATCCTTACTAAGCAAAGCAGTAGTTGGAATACCTCCTTTATAATTAACCCCATCAAAAACACCATCATAAATGAACACAGCACTAATTTGAGCCATTGCTTAAAACTAACTATTACAACTTCAACTTCAACCAAATAACACTCTTAGAGCCAATACAACTATAAATACAACTTCAACCAACTACAACTACAACAAATTCAAATAAAACCCAATAAATGTCACAAAAAACACATACCTTAGAGTTAATTACATAACTTGCAACCTTCTTTTCAACCAATTTCACCTTCCCCAAATTCACCTCTATAAACCCTAAAAACATTAATGTAAACCAATAAGTAAATTAGAAAAACCAATTTTGAGAATAAGGATAATAAAAGTGTGGTTTCAACTCACCTCTATAAACTCTTTAACAATTAATTGAGCTACCTCACCACCAATGTATGCTTGACAATCAATGGAGAAGGGGAAGAGGGAGAACCAATTTACATATTTTTAATGATTGCGTGGGTAGATAGGATTTTGAATGCTTCACTATTTAAATGGGTCTATTGGTCATTTCATCTAATAAAATGAGGGCAAGATTGTTCTTTCACTTTGTTTTTTCTTTTTAGCCTTTTCTTATCAATTAATTAAATACAGAAGGGTAAAAAAGACCAAAAGGTCTATTTCTTGAAACAAAACATTTGCAAAGTTTATAATTGAAAAATTTATAATTAAAAAACAAACTTCAATGGGCCTAAAAACTTAAGGATATTTTGTTTTGCTATTTGTGAAAGTTTCCCTTTTAAAAAATAACCAAAATGACCAACATATCCTTTCACTTTATAGTTTCACGGATTTTTAAAGGCTTTCATAAGTTCTTTTAAAAGTCTTCACAAGATTCATGCCAGGAGGGAAACTATCAGTTAATAATGTCCATGAAGATATTAATACGAGATATGCTAGTCATTTTGGTTCATTTTTTAAAATTTGAACTTTTGAAAATTTATAAACCTAAAATAAAGTTTAAATGTTCTATTAATTTAATTCAAAATTTGAATTAGTAAAACATAAAAACATATTTAATATGAAAGTTTGAAAGACTCAATTTTTATAATTTTTCATAAAATAAAAATGTAATTTTAGTACAAAATATTCTATTAAGAATTTCGATGATGTAAATAGTAATGTCCTATTATAAAAATAGTAAAATAAGTGACATCATTAAGTTTGTTTGGAAACACTTTTCAATTATTGGTAGGATAGTGTTTAAATTTTTAATTAGTTTTTTTTTTTTTTTTTTTTTTAAAAAAATGTGTTTCTAATAAGAGTTTTTAAAATAGTAATTAACATGTTTTTAACATAATATTTGACAAAGTTATTAGAAATAGTTTTTAACCCAAATACTAAAATGATTTATTTTACTAGCCTTTCATTTATAATCAATTATATCATTATGTTTTCAATTTTAATTTAAATCCTAAAATAATATCAACTGCCAAAATCTACACCAAAATTTAAAGGAAAGATAATAAATAATAGGAGGGAAAGGAAATTATAATTATTATTATTATAATTATTATTATTCAATGAGAAAAGAGAAAACTGCACAAATCTCAGCCATCGAATTAAAATCTTACTCTCAGCCATCGAATTAAAATCTTACTGTTGAAATATATTTTCTAATTATATAACTCATTCATGTGGTGCTAAATAAACCACGACCAAATATCAAAAGCTAAGATTGCTTGAGAAAAATAGCTGTGAGCTTACAAGAACAATTTAACAGAGTTTTGTTCTAATGAAAATCGGATCACTTTACAATCACCTTTGACCTCTATCTATAAGGGGTTTATGTATTCTATTTCTATAATGATTATACCTCCTAATCTTTCTCGGATTTCGTCTCCATATTGTGATTAGATAAGGTTTCACCCGTAGCCTTCTGAGTTTATCCGGGTCTATCCCTGTAGCCTCAGAAGTTTATTCGTGGCGTTTTTATCTTCTTTCTCCTATAGCCTCATGAGTTTATCCAGATCTATCCCTGTAGACTCAGAAGTTTATCCATGACGTTTTTGTATTCTTTCGCTTGTACCATCCTGAGTTTATCGGGGTCTATTCCCGTAGCCTCAAAAGTTTATCCATGATGTTTTTATAAAAATAAGAGTAAGGATAGTGTATGGAGAAAATAAGTTTCATTTTATTGCATAATCGTGGAGCCTCGTTAAAAACCCTATCTAAGGAAAAGAGTGCCCGTTTTTACAAATAGTAAGCTTAACTAAAATTGTTACCTTAAGAGGTGGTGAATGTTCTTGCTGTGTTCCACCTTTTTCATTCCTTTATGAGCAGTTTGTAGAACTCTTTTTTCCTGATGCTCGCTCCACTTGGTCAGGCCCTTCCCAGCTTGCGGCCAAC
Organism: Cardiospermum halicacabum; assembly: GCA_031304145.1. Lineage (NCBI taxonomy): Eukaryota > Viridiplantae > Streptophyta > Magnoliopsida > Sapindales > Sapindaceae > Cardiospermum > Cardiospermum halicacabum. Next base: position 13,614,932 of record CM062392.1, read on the forward strand.
TTTCATTGAGTTTGCTCCTTTGTGCTTTGGAGGACCCTTCTTAGCACCCAATCGCCTGGTTGAAAGGCTCAGGCCTTTACTTTCTTATTGTATTGTCTTGTTATTCCCATTTCATATTCAACAATTCTTCATTGTGCACTTCCATTTTTTCATACGAAGTGTCCCTTTCATAGGCGAGGAGTTACTTGGCGAGCTCATTTAGCCTTTCTTGAGGTAGATAAATCTTTTTTGGGAGTATCGCTTCCGTTCCATAGACCATCGAGAAGAGGATTTGTAATACTAAGGTTCTTGGAGTGGTTCTGAATGCCTAAAGTACTTCGGGGAAGGCTTCTGGCCATAGTCCCTTGGCTCCCTCCAGATTTTTCTTGAGGGAATCGACTACTGTCTTGTTTGATGCTTCTTCCTGCCCATTGGCTTGAGGATATCTCAGGGTTGAGTATGTAAGCATGATGTTCATTCGGCCGCAGAAGTAATTTAGAGTTTAAACTATGAATTGAGGCTCATTATCGGTGATGATTTCCTAGGGTATGCCGAATTTATAGATAACTTATTTCCAGAGGAACTTTTGCACCTCTTGCTTTCTGACCCTTTCCAATGCCTCAGTCTCTACCCATTTGGTGAAATAATCTGTCACCATTCGGATGTATCTTTTGTGTCCATAGGTGGAGATCGGCAAGGGGTCGATGATGTCCATCCCTCACTTATCGAATAGCCAACGTGATGTTATACTGTGTAGGGGTCCGGCGGGGAGGTTAGAGTAATTGGCATGGGTCTGGCATTTTTCGTATTTCTTTACTAATTCGGTCACGTCCATTCTCATGGTAGGCCAATAGTATCCAGCCCTGTGTGCTCTGAATGCCAGAGTTATTCCTCCTGAATGGTTCCCTACCGGCCCCTCATCGAGCTCTTTTAGTACTAGAGTGGCCTCTGAGGAGGAGATGCAGTTCATACAGAGGTCACTTATGGACCGCTTGAAGAGTATACCTTCTATGATGCAGAATCAGGCTGCTTGCGCTCTTAGCTTTCTAGCTTGGGCCTTGTCCTTGGGCGCATTTCTATGATTGATGTACTTTAAGATTGGGGTTCTCCAATCTCTTTGCTCTATGGCCATCATTTCATGGTATTCGATGACTAATTTCGGGAGGAAATCCCACACGATTGATCTCCTGAGCTCATCTTTATGTATCGACGCCCCAAGGTTGGCCATGACGTCGACCCTTTCATTTTCTTCTTTAGGGATTTTCTTGATTTCGGTCCTTTGAAAACTCTTCATTAACTCCTTGGATATTTTCAAATACTTAGCCATTTTCTCGATTCTAACTTGATAAACGCCGTTGATTTGAATCACCACCAGTTGGGAATCGCACTTGATGGTGAGGTTGTGTGCTCCACTTTCTTTGGCCTCTCTTAGGCCCGCTATTATGGCCTCATATCATTATTAGTGGCCGAAAATTTGCATCAAATGGCTTGGAATATTGGTGGTAGGTTTGGTAGTTGAATGTACACACTTAAGCCATGCCACTTTGCCTGCTGGCTCTGTCCACCTCAAGTATTCATTCTCGGTTGAGGCGGTCACCACCTCATTGATCTTGGTCGTAACCGTTTCAGTCATTTGTGACCCTATTTCGAAGTCTGCCATGAAGTCAGCCAAGGCTTGTGACTTGATCGCTTTTTGCCTTCATATGTTATATCATGCTCACAGAGTTTTAGGGCCCACTTCATCAGACTCCCAGACTTGTCAGGGGAGTGGATTGCATTTCTAAGGGTAGCAATGTTATTACCACGATTGGGTATCCCTAAAAGTATGCCCAAAGTTTTCTCGCAGCGAATACTAGACTTAGAATCGCTTTCTCTAGAGTTGGGTATCTGGTTTCCGTAGCTGTTAAAGTTTTGCTTGCGAAGTACACTAATTGTTGTTTTCCCCCAATTTCTTTAACTAGAACGGCACTCACTGCGATGTCTTAGTGTGCTAGGTATAGGTACAATTTTTCACCGTCCTCTGGTTTGGCCAAGAGTGAGGGTTGGTCAAGAAATTCTTGATACTTGCTAGGGTGTTCTTGCATTCTTCGGTCCACTCAAATTCTTTGGACTTCTTCAGGGTTTCGAAGAAGGGTTGGAATCTCTCTGAGGCTTTAGGAATGAACCTGGTTAGTGCTGCTAGTCTCTTAGTGAGCTTTTGCACAATTTTCTTATTTTGGGGTTCGACTATATTTAGGATTGGATCCCTCTCTTTGTGACCAAGTAGCCTATGAATTTTTCGGCTTTCACCCCGAATTGGCATTTGGCGGGGTTGAGCTCATGTTTCGAAGGATTTCGAATGTTAGGCTTAGGTGGTAAACGTGTTCTCGGCTACTTTAGATTTCACCAACATATTGTCGATGTAAACTTCCATGGTTTTTCCTATCTTTTCAGCGAACATCTTGTTCATGAGTCTTTAGTATGTAGAGCCTACATTTTTCAAGCTAAAGGGAATTACTTTATAGCAATAAATTCCCTTTTCTATTACGAATGCTATTTTTTCTTGGTCACTGGGATGTATTGGGATTTGATTTTAGCCGGAATAGGCGTCCATGAAACTTAATGTTTAGTATCCGATGGTAGCATCTATGGTGAGGTCGAATGAGGTAGTGGAAATTAGTCCTTGGGGCATGCTTTATTGAGGTTTGTGAAGTTCATGCATACCCTCCACTTCTCATTCTTCTTTTTGACTACTACCACGCTGGTCAGTCATTCAGGGTATTGGACTTCTCTTAAAGAGCCATTTTCGAGGAGCTTCTCCACTTTTTCGTTTATGATTTTGTTCCGGTCAGGGGCAAATTGCCTTCATTTTTGTTTGACTTGTTTTGCCTATTCTTTTACGTTCAATTGGTGTGTGATAACTACTGAACTTATCCCTGACATGTGTTGGTGCGACCAAGCAAAGCATTCTTGATTGCTTCTTAGGAAGGCTATCATCTCGTCCCTCTCTCGTCCTTCCAAGCTTGCTCTAATAAGTACTTTCTTCTCTTTCTTGTCATCAAGTGGGATCTCGTCTATTTCGATCTCTGCCTATTCTTTGGGTGTCTCCATCTATTGCGGTGATTGCTAGTTTCAAGTTCCTTATGCTGAAGAGAATTGTCGTAACATTCTTTTGATGCGTTTTGTTCCCCTTTAATTTGCCTGATGCCTTGGGGAGTTGTGAATTTTATGAGTTTGTGGTAGGTGGACGGATCATTTCCATTCCATGTATCCAAGGTCTGCCTCGTATCACGTTATAGGCGGAGTTGGAATCGATTACTAGGAATGTTGTATGATAATTGATCCCTTCAGCAAACACTGGTAACTCGGTTTCCCTAATGGTGGAAGTGGATCTCCCAATGAAGCCGACAAGGGATATGGCTCTTCTGTGCATCCTTCTTTCATCCAATTGCATGTTCCTGAATATTTCAAAGAATAGCACATTTGCTGAGCTTAGGGGTGGCAATTCGACCCATGAACCCTTGGGTACCCGACCTGCGAACCCGTTTAGGGTTTGGGTTTGGGTTCATGGGTAAAAGGGTCGAGTTTGGGTTGAGATTAAAGACCCATGATGGTTTTGGATAGGGTTTGGATCATGTCATATACCCAAATCCGAACACGAACCCGAACCTGCTAAATATATAATTCTTTTTTGAAAATATTAATTTATAAATTATATTATAATTAAAAATATATATTATTAAGTATTAATGCTAAATATATATATATATATTATTTTTATAAGTTTTTTTAATAGTTGTAAGATAAATATTTATTGAAAGTTATTATCATTTTAAATTATTATTATGTATTTAAACTGAGTTAACATTATTTGAAAATTTTTTTAAAATTTTTATTATTTGAAATTATTGAGAACTTTAATTAACAATATACTTTATCTTATTTTAATTAATTGGAGATAAAATGAGCCAATAATTAATTACAAAAGGTGATTATATATATAAAAAAAAACTAAACATAATAATAAATTTCTTCATAGGTCGACTCATGGGTTTGCCCATACCCACGGGTCGTAACCCGACCCGAACCCGCTTGACCCGTCATGGTTCAAGTAAGATTTGGGTTAACTATTTTTTAATGGATTCGGGTTCGGATCGACAATGATCCGCCCAAACCTAACCCATTGTCATCCCTAGCTGAGCTTTCGTTGTCTACCAGAACCTTTTTGACAATTAGGTTTGCAATTGAGATTTTGATAACTAGAGAGTCGTGATGCGGGGCTTGGACCATTCGGGCTTCTTCTTTTGTAAAGGTAATCGAGCTTTGGTCCCTCAACGGTTTTTCGATAATACTGTAGACATTTAGGGTTTCCCTAAGCTTTCTTTTCGCAACTAAGCTCGCCAACCCACAAATTTATGACCCTCCGACAATCATGTTTATTACTCTCTCATCTTCTTTGTTTGCGACTAGGGCTTGACTTTGGGTTTGCCAATTCTTATCGGCTTTGGCTGCTATTTCTCTACTCTTCTCATCAAGTGCTCTCGTAGGTGCCCGACTTTGATTAATTCGGTCACTTCTATTCTTAGTATCCAACATTCGTCAGTGTTGTGGCCGTGGTCCCGTGAAATTCACAGTATTAGGACATGTCTTTTCAGCTGGTGGGGTTTTCTGACTTTTCTGGCCACCTGAACTTGTCGCCCATACCTTTGAGTATTACAAGGGCCTCTCTCATTTGTATGGTGAGAGGGTATAGCAACAAATTTTTCTGCCTTGGGTAATTCCTACTTTGGTTATGGCCGGAGTAGTTTGGTCTATCGGAGTTCTCTAGGTCGAAGTCCCTTCGACCTCTTCCTTTATAGTCATCATTGCGGTTGTCGGCACTTGAGCTGGTTAAGTTAATTAAAGTTTTATGGGCTTTGATGGTACTTTTATCTCCACAGTTTGGAATTGACATATTTGTTTCTTTGAACATTTTCACATACTATCTAAAACTTTTATTGGTTCCCCATCTCATATCGTATGGGTCGTCTACATCCTTTTCTTTCTTCTTACTATCTGAAAAGTGGTTGACGAACTTCGTGGCCAAGGAGGAGAATGATCTGATACTCTTTTTTGGAAGGTCCGAAAACCATATCTGAGCCATTTCTGTGAGGGTAGAGCCAAAACCTTTGCACATCACTGCTTCCATGTCGAGGCTAAGATTGCTTGAGAAAAATAGCTAAGAGCTTACAAGAACAATTTAACAGAGTTTTGCTCTAATGAAAATTGGATCCCTTTACAATCACATTTGACCTCTATTTATAAGGGGTCCAAGTATTTTATTTCCACAAAGATTAGACCTCATTATCTTTCTCGGATTTGGTCTCCATATCGTGATTGGATAGGGTTTCTCTTACCTTCCCATTTTCAAGAAACTGGGCTTGGATAGGGTTTGATGGACTCGGGCCACCTTGCAACGTTTGGTTCGGCCGAAGGAGGCCTGTTGAACTCTGGCCTATTTTGGCCGAGATGAGCCTGTTGGGTTTGGGGGGTATTCCTTACCTCGTGCTCGAGGGCTTCGTGGTGGTTTCGTCCAAAGCTTCTTAGGGCCTCGTAACAATCTATTTGGCCGAAATGGTGATGGAATGTGGCCTTAACCGAATTGACTTGGTTTTGGGCTCTTGGCCCATTTTGCCTTTGGAACTCATGAATCTTACCTTCGATCTTTACATGTCTTAAGTTTCTTTCCCACCACACTTCCGGTCTTGAAGGCTAAAAAGCAATTGTAACATAATGCTTCTTGGTACTCAAGACCTGAAAGCTTTATTAATTTAAAAAAAATCTCGGTGTATATAGTCAGGAAGCAACACATTTTGTATACCTGTTTCATGGCTTGAAATATCGAAAGTAGTATATTTTAGCGTGTTGCTTCCTTGTCGTACACACCGAAAAGTACCTGCATATGGTAAAAACACAACAACAATTCATCTAAGCTAACCCAACATAAAATATCTTACTAAAAATCCTACACTAATCAACACAATAGACATAATTGGCATAAATCATCCGAAAATCAAAATTAAAACCCTAACATTTTTAGCCTAAATCGTCTAGTGGATTGTCTTCTATAGAGGCTCCTGCAACTTTTTTCTTTATTTCTAAGTTATCCTCACTGCCTAAGTTATGCGGCTCGTCTACTTGCTATTGGAGTTACAACTTTTGGCCGCCGCAGAATCTAAATTCAAAAATCCTTTCTTATTTTTGTTGGTTCTCGCTATGGTATGAAATGAAGAAAGGACTAAGATTGGGGGTTTATATTGTCGAAAATGAAGAAGATGTGGTTTTATTATCGTTGATGGTTTTGGTTGCCTCAATCCACGATGAAAAATAAAGAATGGGTTTTAGAAGTTGAAGAATAAAGAAAATTGATCGAGAAGAAATAAATTTTTGTGATCTTTATGATTAAGATGAAAGGGAATTAATGGGAAACTAAAGTTTGAATTGAATGCAGAAAGATGTTGTATGGTAACAGTTAGTGTGTGGATAAGGGTTGTTCAAGAATTTCAAGGTAAATATATATATATTTTTTTAATTATTTTAAATATTTTTATACGTGAAGGGTGGTAAATTGGTCTTCTTGGTTCGGCTTTTTGATTGAAATATCCCCAGAAAATAAATATTTCCCAATCTGCTATTTTCCTTTTGAATTTTACCGATTTGCTTCAAATCTAATACGTCCATAGTCGTTTCGCAGTGTCAGGTGGTTGGTTCATTAACAACCAAACAATAAGAAGTGAATTGCAGCAGTACAAGTTAGGCCGATCTGCATCGAAACAATCACAAGTGCATAGCTATTCGGGCACGCGTGTTTTGCTTTACAACAAAATGAGCGAGAACAAATTGTCGTACAACGAGCCCAATTGATTTTTTTCAAGGAAAATCTACCATTCTCATTTTGCTAGGAATGTGCCCTATAAATTCGTGGTTTAGCAGCAAAATGAGCATGCATATCATTTTCATACATTCTCTCTTAAATTGTTTTTATCTCTATACTTAATTACCTCTAAACCAATGGTAAATTACTATTTATTATTTTTTAACATAAATATTTTAATCTTAGATATAATTAATTATTTTATTTTATTTTTTTCTAGATGAGAGATTACTTCGGCCAGATTGGACGATTTCATGACCAGTATATTCCGAGATTGGACGATTTCATGACCAGCATGTTCCGAGTCGAGTTACAGAGGAGGTTAGTTTCTTATAATAATTTCATTGTAATTTAATTAGTATGATTAATAGTTAAATTTAATTTTAAAATAAATAAATTGATTGTTATGATTAAATTATAATTTATTATTATGATTTTGTTAAGATTAAAATTTATTCCAATTTTAAATTTAGTGTAATCTACCCATGATATAGTGATTAGGATAAAATTGAAATTTTTTTTGTTTTTGAAAGTGTTATTGTTCATATGACATTAGAATACCTAAATTGTAGACAATTTGTTAATTTAATATTTAAAGTACTAATATTATGTTCATGAAATGAAATAAATAACTTATTAATATGTAAGTGGTTTATAATAATACTAATGTATCCCATAGTTGTACTAATTTGGTTATGATCGTGTAATTAGACTAAGGATGATATCTCCACCAAACTGCCTCGACATGTTAATGTCGAAAAATGAAGTCATCTATTAAGGAGTACCTAAAGATGATCGATTTCTACCACATAGCCACCATAGGACCTTGGGATAGCGATAGAGCATTAGTTAATATCTTACGTGAGTGGTGGCATCCTGAGACATATACTTTTACTCTTTCTTGGAGCGAGTGCATGATCACTCTTAAGGATATTGCGCTTTTGACCGGGCTTCGCAAAAATGGACAACCAATTTAGGATATATTCAAGGGTGGACTCTAAGAGGACATGAGGTTACCACAAAGGAGATGATTGAGAGATTATTATGTCTGATCCCTCAGGATGCAAGGGCTTGTATAAGCAGTCAGAGTGCGACCAGACTCTCTTAACTTTGATGACATTTTAGAGTTGTCCCAGCCGGTGCTGATGATTACACTATACAGTATTACACATGGGCATACATCCTTCATTTATTAGGAGTGATTTTATGATTAAAGGGTGCAAAGGATGATCCTATCACCATTGGATAGTATAGCTGAGGGTAAGCATATTTGGCGACTATATACAGATACTTGTGTTATGCGGCTTTTCTGCAGAATAAGACAATCAGAGGTTTTGCATGGATCATAGAAGTGTGGGCCTATCTACGAATTCTAGCATTGCATATAGGTGTAGTACTCCCCGAGCTTCCCTACTTATAAGAGGTATATTCGAAAAATCTCATTGGTTTTTTAATCTTTTGTAAATCAGTAGAAACAAATGACTTCTCACCGTTTATTTTATTTTGTATTTTGTAACGCAGCATTAAAAAGTACCCCAAGTGGACCCGAGGAGCTGCTGAGCTCAGGCATTATCAGTTGATTTAAGATCACTTAGAATTTGATAATGTGAGTATAATGATATTAATATTTTTAAAGACATTATTAAGTTGTACATATCCATTAAGTATTTGTCTTTCTATGTAGTTTATTTGGCGACCATACATCGATGATTCACTGAGGCAGTGTATACCTCTGACTTTGAGGATATTATATTTTGACATGCAGGCACACTCCTACTCTATATGATCAGCATCAAGTGATATCCCACTTATCGTGTTTTACGATAGTCTAGCTATGCACAGCATTCGATATGTCTGGATTTTCTAGATGGTCCAGACTACATGGCTATCTAAAGGTTTCAAACAAGTAGGTGACACATCAGAGGTGGTCTGACCTTTGGGATTGGCGCAGTTAATATGTAGCCTAATGGACTCTTGACACACATCCACAACAATTTGCTTCGAGGGCATATTATCAATGGTACTAGTTTGCGGCGTCAACTTTTCTATATATTGTGAAATGGTTAGACCCACCTCCCTAGCCTTTTTTGATACCACTACACATCATGCCATCTTCTAATGTCACTGCACTTGTTTTACTAGTTCCACCACCACTTGTACACGATAAGGCACAATCATAATTCCCAGCCACTCATCTTGAGATATGGCGAATAGTTGCTGGTATGGCGAACTACCAGCAATAATCATGCTGTTCGGAGTGCTCGAGAATGAGGATGATGGTGGTGGGCTGATGGCGTTGATGATGTTGGGTTCATAATTTTATGAACTATAACTGTAACTGTTTAGACTGGTTAACACTTTTTTCGGTACAGTTACATGGTTAACCATAAACCATGTAATATATTTTCTTGTAATTCAAAGTTTAAAAAAAAAAAAAACTCAACATCAAATTACATAAACATAACATAATATTCAAAACATTAGTCCAATTGTCCAACTACATAAAAATATAGCATAAAACTCATAACATTAGTCCAATAATAATAATCCAACTAGGCAACTATATAAAAATAGAACATAATGATTCAAGCATTAGTCCAAAATTCATAAAACTCCAAACATTTCAAGCATCATAAAATAACATAATAATTCAAACTAGATAAACATAGTTCTCCAAAGAGAGATTGTGATGTGCACTTGATTAGTTTTTGTTTACTGAGTTAGGAAATGGAGTAGGAACCCCTAACTTGTCAACTAATTGTATGTTTTAGTTTACATGTGTTATCCTTTATGTGGTTTTGTCCAAGTATTGAGTCAGTAATTTTTTACCTGAAAATTATGTAATATGTAATACTCTGTATTTACGTCAAAATGATGAAACTTGGAATGTATATCTTGACGAATGCTTTTTTCAACAAATAAGGCAGGACGATTTGAATCTTTAACTCTGTTGCACTTGGGATGTACGTCTTGACGACTAATTTTTTTCAACAAAATGAGTCAAGACAATTCGTACCTACAACTCAATTATACATGGAACATATGTCTTGAGAAGTGCTTTTTCCACGAAACGAGTCAAGATGATTTGCACCTGCAACTTTGTTTTACTTGGTAACAACTCGGAGACATTACAGGAGTTTGAATTGTATATAAATAGGGTGTCTTTGATCAACTCTCAACATACTCCTCATCCTATAGTTGGATTTTAAAAAGCATGTCTAGTATGAGTTGTCTTGCCATAAAATATCAAAACGCTAGAGTCATCAGCAGGGTCTGTCTATTTATTTCATGTCTGATGACTACCCATTTGTGTGTAATTTTTACCTTCCTTGTATTAGATATGAGTTAAGCTTATGTATCCATGCACTATTACAATTAAATTCAAACAAGAAAATTTAAAATAAATAAATAAATAACTTATCTTATGCTGACAGGAAATACATATAGAGGTATGATTGCAATGCTCTAAAAATACAAACAGATGCAGATGTTGTCAGGATGTTCAATGCTTATAAAATATTGTCAACTTACTTTCAATACATTGAGGTCATGGTAGAGGTGGTTATGACAAACATTGGTATAGAATAGTATCAATCTGGTCTATATGGAGTTTCTAGTGTTGGGCCATCCACGATAAATATTCCAACATATTTGCATCAACAAAGTGTGGCAGTTTATGAGCTAAAAACTACTTATGTATAAAATCAAGAGCTAGAGGTCGAGAATCAATGAACTTATGCACCCCAAGAATAGGTCATTGTTGAATCATACCGAAATATAACTAATGAAATTTTTACAATGAGGGAACGATAAGTTAATTTTTAATAATTTTCGAGTTTATATAATCTAAAACTTAGATGTTTCTGCTAGCAGAATGTTTAAACTTTCTTCCAAACTACATATGACAAAGATGATGATTCAGAACTTAAGGATGTAGAGGATGTCATGAATATACTCCTTCGCTGAACGACGGGGCAGACAATAAAGATCTCGAATAAGGACATTACATTGACAAAGACAAAAAGAACACAAAAAAATGCCTTTTATGTCACGTCTGAATCTGTCCGATAACTCCGAGGAAATGAACTATGAATTTTTACCAAGCTCCAACCTTAGTGATCCAAATATAGAGCTAACTATTAGTATGACATTTATGGATAAATAATCTTTATTTCTTGCTCTAAAACTCTATTTCATCCACAGGAATATCAATTTCTTAGTGAAAGACTCAAAGCCTGAAAAATATATTGGTGTTTGCAAGATGAAAGCCTCTGAGTGCAAGTGGAAAGTTCGAACCAGAGTAGGAAATAAAAATAATCTTTGAAATATCACAAGGTACGATGGACCCCATATGTGCAATTATGCTTCCATGGTGGTAGATCACCGTAAGTTAGATTCTGATTTTCTAGCCTCAATCATTATACGTACCATAGCTGATAACCATTGCATAAATAATATCAAATGTTGACCAACAATATCAATACCAGCCATCATATAAGAAAGTCTGGGTGGCAAAGTAAAAGTGATTTCAAAATTATTTGGAGAATGGGAAGCTTCCTACAATTATTTATCCTACTGGATAGTTGCTATGGAAGAAGTTATCCTAGTATAGTTGTAACGTCCTGGGTAAGGGCCCAGTCGTTACTGTGCACATCCGGTTAAACCCGAATCATGCACCAATCAATACTGATACAATCGTTACACAATAGGATATCGTGGATCCCACCCACTTTCTTTCGCCTCCACCAGCACTCGAACTCACAACCTCAGGGATATATGGATTGTGAAAGCATGCTGATTACCTATTGAACTGATAATTGGTAATCAGCATGCTTTCACAATCCATATATCCCTAAGGTTGTGAGTTCGAGTGCTGGTGGAGGCGAAAGAAAGTGGGTGGGATCCACGATATCCGATTGTGTAACGATTGTATCGGTATTAATTGGTGTACGATTCAGGTTTAACCGGGTGCGCACAGTGTACGATTCGGGTTTATCTGGGTGTACACAGTAGCGAACTAGGCCCCGGCCCAGGACGTTATATTAAAAGGCGCCTTTTAATATAACGTCCTGGGTTGGGGCCCAGCCCGCTACCGTGTACACCCAGATAAACCCGAATCAGCATGCTTTCACAATCCATATATCCCTGAGGTTGTGAGTTCGAGTGCTCGTGGAGGCGAAAGAAAGTGGGTGGGATCCACGATATCCGATTGTGTAACGATTGTATCGGTATTGATTGGTGTACGATTCGGGTTTAACCGGGTCTGCACAGTGTGCGATTCGGGTTTATCTGGGTGTACACGGTAGCGGGCTGGGCCTCGGCCCAGGACATTACAATAGTAGTTGAAATAGAGGCGAATACAACATATTACCCTAATGGAACAATTTGTGACTCCTTGATGTATTTTGGGAGAGTATTTTGGACATATCCACCATGTATTCAATCTTTCTGATAATATAAGACAATTGTTCAGGTCAATGGCACATATATATTTGAGAGGTATAAAGGCACCTTTCTTATAGTTGTCACTTAAGATGGAAACAACAACATCTTTCCCTCGGTGTTCGCCCATATGGATTCAAAGAATGACAATTCATGGAGATCTTTATTGAAAATCTAAGAAAATATGTATATGTCCAAGATAATCTTTGCATCATATCTTACCGACATGATTCAATATGCAAAGTGCTTGTGGAGATTGAATGGGCACTGTAACACCCCATATTGAGACAAGGTTAAAAGGAATTGAATTGTTACCAATATCACCAATGTGCACATTGTTTTTCACGAGCCCAAAACTTGAGAACTCCAAAGTTAAGTGTGCTTGATTTGGAGCAATCGTATGATGGGTGACCTTCCAATAAGTTTGCCCAGAAAGCATGCGAGTGAGGTTAAAGCATCATGAAAAGTGTAGTGGTGGTCTGTGGGCTAGTGCAGCCTTAAGACCAGTTATGTGACGAGGTGACACACGACCAACACGCTTCGGATCATCCGAGAGTAGGGACCGGACGTTACAAATGGTATCAGAGCAACCCTGCAACCTCGAGGTGCGCCTGTGGATGAAAGAGCCCAGGGCAATCATCTAGCGGGTGTAAAGATTCTAGGAAGATTATGGGCAAACTATAACGAGGACGTTGTGTCCACAGGGGGTGAATTGTAACACCCCATATTATGACAAGGTTAAAAAGAATTAAATTGCTATCAATTAATCAATGTGCATATTTTTTGGGAGCCCAGAACTTGAGAACTCCAAAGTTAAGCGTGCTTGACTTAGAGCAATTGTATAATAGGTGACCTTCTGAGAATTTTTCCTGGGAAGCATGTGAGTCAGAACAAAGCATACTGGAAACCATAGTGGTGGTCTGCGGGCTAGTAGTCAATCTTAAGACCAGTTATATGACGAGGTGGCGCATGGCGATTGCACCTCAGGTCATCCAGAGGTAGGGGTCGAACATTACAAGCACTATAATATATTGTCCATTGATATTTTATCAGACATTTTACATCCAACTATCACAAGCCATTTAAGGATAATATACTACGAAAAGGGATGACAAATGCAGGTGTGAAAAATACATACTTTTCATTTAGCTGACATAATTTTTTCTCACATATAATGTGAAACAATTTCTGTAATGTAGGATATAACGCAACTAAGAAAGATTTCCTTCATTGGTATGGAATAGTTGCCGGAGAGTTAGAGAAAGCAATAGTTGGACCGCGTGCCTTTAGAAAAGTGGTTTCAAGTTTACGATGACAATAACAAATACAAACAAATGAAACTTGGATGAATGCACCAACAATATTTTAAAGGGCTCACGTCATCTCCCAATAACAGCACTAGTAAGATCAACTTATTATCATCTTACTAAATTGTTTGATCGTAAAGGAGTGGATGCAACACTCAAGCTGGTGGGGGATTTCAGTGGTCTCAACACGTAATAAAGGTAATGACAGATAACTCAAAGCTTACAAGAACTATCCATGTCCAATCGACTTCTAGGATGTCATAAGAGTCAAATATCTACCATCTACTCAATGTAGGGGTCAAAAAGAGTTTAAAGTTAACTTCATGAACTGAACTTGTTCTTGTGAAATATTTTAGATCTACACATATCCATGTGAACATACTTATGCAGTAATCGCTTCGCGAAACTTAGATTAGGGTTGATATAATGCACTCGTTACATCCATAAATCCGGTCTAGAAGTTAGGCCCCTTTTAATACAAATTTGTAAGGCAAAAACAGAAATTTGGACGTTTGAATTAAAAGTATTTGAATATTTTTGCAATTGATTGAAATAGGACCGAATCGACCAATTTGGAAAATTTTGATATTTTATGTATTTTTCGCGTTTTAGATCTATCTCAGTAAGATTTTTTTAACCAACCTATTTTGATTATTTTTAAGTCTAATGGTTTGTAAATGATGTTTAACCTTTAAAATGATTATATTTAACTATAAACCTTCATTTTAACCATAAACGTCATTTTTGAAAAATGGTTGACATTTTGATCCAATATTACCTTTGACTTGAAATATAATTTTAAGATTTCAAATAATTCCTAAATATCGATTTTGACAAACCGGTAGCATAGGATCACAATTAAAATCTTAAATGAAATTTTTAGATTTAACTCATAAAAAATACATTTTTATTCCAAATTAATATTTTTAAGTAGAGATGGATTTATGAGCAAATAATATTTTTTTTGTGGAAATTAAACTACAAAAAATAGAATTGATGTTGTGAATTTGCGAAAATAATTTTGAAACCGAAAACGATGAGAAACGAAATTAGTATGGAAGGATGAGTTAGTGTGGTGTATTTAGTAAAATGTATGGGCTCATGAAATAAATTGTTTAAAGCCTAATCCCACTTATTATCATGACAACCCTACCTCACCCCACTTCTACTTCTTCACTTTCTTCGTTGCATTTTATTTTCCCCCCTTTCTCTCTACCACCTAACATTAAACCCTAATTCAAATGTTTAACACAACCATCATATATTTCTTTAAAATTGGTTTCTACAAGTATCCAAAGTCATGTTTATGGATAATCGAAGGTCAAGAAAACTTCTTTTTGTTCAAGTTTTAAACTTTTGGTAAGCTTCCTAACCTTTTAATGGCGATTTTCAAAAATGAGGTTTATTTTCTAAATTAGTTGTAAGTTTGTAATCCCTGTTAATAGATTGATGCTTCCTAATTCATTTTATAAATTAAACATGATTCTATATCCTAGTTGCACTTTTGCTCCATTGTTACTTATAATACAAGTTGTAACGTCCGGCCTCCGCCCCCGGATGACCTGAGGCACGGTGACAGTGCGCCACCTTATCACATTATCGGCTTAAGGCTGACCACTAGCACCACATACCACCACTACATTTTCCAGCATGCTTTATCCTCACTCGCATGCTTTCTGGAGTTAAAAATTGTGTTTTTAGACCAAATCTCGTCACTTTGTGAGCAAACTTGGAAAAATGGTGTTTTTGATGAAATTTTGTGTTGATTTGGTGTTTAAAATGAGCCTAATATGTTGATAATATAATAGGATACCTTAAATTGAATTTTTGGAACCTAAATTATGAATAAAATGAGTTTTGAAGAGTAAACCAAGTTTTATGTCCAAATTCTATTTGATTGTCTAAATGCCCTATATAAATGGTATGTGATAGTCATATTATGTGTATAAGTGTAAATTGAGTGTAGTAGTGGAAAATGAATGCCTATGTATTTTCAGATACATATAGGCACTCATAAGGATATAAATGGAAATCATGGAGTCGTTTGAGCGGACTTGCGAGCTCGATTTGGTTTGAAGCATAATAAGGTTTATTTTCTCATACCTACCTTCAAAAATAGAATTTGTGTGAAAGTGTGTAAATTAACTTGGCTTACACACAAAATATCAATTACTGGATATTGTCATTATTAGGGCGTTAGAACATGTCATAATGCATTAGGAATATGTTTGGCACTAAACTTTGGGTATTGAAGTCTAGGGTGGACTTAATTTGCATTGTTTACGAATATTGAAGGGCATAAGTTAGAGACTTATATTTCCGTTCATAATTGTGATTGATTAAAGTTGTATTGATATGTGTTTTGTAAATGCACATTGGATGAATACATGAGCACATGGATATGAATGTGTTGCCTTTGTGGCAGTATAAAAGTTTATATGTTATCATGCAGCTATATGATTTTTGAATGACCCTATTTTCTAAAATACCTCTAGGAGGTCATATGTCTAAAATGAAAACACATGAAATAAAGAAAATTGGTGTAATTGTGTTTGAAACTTAAAGGATAAATTTCCATTAGTCTAGTTTTCTTATAATGGAATGTATTGACATATCATAAGGAAAACCAAGGTATCTTAACGCGTGCTTATATATGAGCTTAATAGTAAAGCTGTCTCATTTAAGGAATTAAAGGCGACGACTCTCGCAGGATGCGACAACATTATCGGTCTTCATATCCACATGTTTATGGATCCAAAATGTAGTATCCGGTCAAAGGGGGTTCAACCGATTTCCATGGATCCAGTCTTTGGACCTACAATGAGCTTTTTCTCTTACAGTTGGCTTCGACATTATATGTCCCATTTTCTCTATAGAAATTAAAATTAAGGGCGATTGCTAAAAATCGGTGAAATGTGTTTTGAACATGATTGGTTATACGTTTTGAAACATTAATAGTCATATGCTTTGAACATGATTCGTTATATATTTTGGAACATCATATACTTTTTAACTTGACTCGTTATATGTTTGATCTTGATTCACTTGATGAAACATGAATAGATTTTAAGATTTTGAAACTTAGTTTTATTCGTGCTTTAAGCACCATGATTATATTTTGTAAAGGTTTTAAAAATTTAGGTTTTTAACTATACTTGTAATGGCATAACGCCGCCATTTTTGCCTTTTCTGGATACTTATTTTTATCCTTAAATGATTGTATGGTAATTGAATTTCGATTTTAAATTTTTGCCATGTTTTTTTTAACCATTCGGCATCTTGGTCGGTAGCTTGGTCAAGCTGACCAAGACACGGGAAATTCTTGATAGATATGTTGGCGGCTTGGCCAGCGGCTTGATCAAATGATTAAGATGCTGACAACGCCCAAGTCTAATTTTTGAACTTTCTATCTCCATTTTTTGTTGTTCGAACTCTAATTTGGGTCCGTTTGCAATCATGTATTTGGTTTAAAGTCTATTATTTATTCATGATTTTTAAATAATTTACTAGATTGGTATCCATTTTTGAATTTTGGAAAATCTTTGTAGTGCGCGTAAATTTCAGATTTGAACAATAAATTTATTTGCTTTCGATCTATATTGTTTGAAATCCGATTTAATGTCATTGTCTACTAGTACTACGTGTTCGTAGTAAAGTCAACTAATTATTTATAATTTTTAAATAATTTATTGGCTCATTTATTCAGCCTAGTTCTTAATCTCCTTTCGTTATACGAAAGATTTCAAATTTTGGAAGTGCTTACATTTGTTTTATTCATTCGATATCCAAATTAATCGTTGTGTGCGAATACAGATTTTATCAGAGTAAAGATTCTTCAATGTACGATTTCAATAGTTTTTCTCCAATTTTGAAAATTTCATCTCTAAATGTCAAAATTTATTGAACAGAGGCATTACCAATAATTTTCTAAACTCAACACACACTATAATATGGAATAAGAGATTTACATCTTTAACTTACAGACATTACTTGTGTTGTAAGTGGTCTAACTTAATGGTTAATAAACCTTGTAAATGGATTGGTAACATATCTATCGGCTTTTCTATCTAATGTATGATGCATATTTTTAGTTGAATTGAATGGTTGAATTGTATCCTCGTGTTAAGTGTTTGCCTTGTTTGTTAACTCCATTTAATGAATGACATATTAGCATGCATGTTCATACATGAGTCTTAGATTGATAACTTGTGATACAAGTAAGCCAACGTTGATTTTTGTGATTTTCAAATATGTATTTGTTGCATGAACATGTGTTAAAAACAATAATAAATTTGAAAAAAAAATTGAATTTTCCGAATAAGATGGGTTTCAACCCTTGAACGCAGAAGTTTTTGTAAACTATTTTGGAAACTTCTGGGGATTGAATGCTTTATTAAGTGAGAGTTTGAAATTCAAATTTTTTAACAAAACGATTTTGAAAATAAAATGAACTTGTAGTGTTAGGTATGAGAATTCAAATTAAGCATTTTTTGCTGACACTTTTTTTCATTGTTTTCAAATTTTTTCCTCAGGAAGATCGTGCTAATACATGTATAGAAACTTCTCCTATATAAGAACTTCTATGAAATTTGTATATTTTATCTGTATATGTATATTTGAATTTTCATGGAACCCTAATTTACTTGAAAATTGTATATGTAATATTTATAAATCCCTTATAGATAATTCTTCCACCATTTATATAAAGTTTACTACTACCTCCGTCCCATTTTGTTGCAACATTAGGGTTTATTACACTATTCATTAACTAATCTTATTTTATATATTGTGACTTATATATAAGAAAAAATATAGTCAAGTGAGATCTTGTTTCATTCGTTTTAATGTCTACTTTTCAAATATAAAATTACCGTAATTTTTAATCGTGCATAATTAAAGATATTTATCGTTAAAATTATGAATCGGCAAATGTGAAAAAGAAAATGTTGCAAGATTAGTGGGACGGAGGGAGTATATACGATGGGTCCACTCGCTTAAATGAAAATATTTTTTAACATGGAAATTATATTAAAAATATTAATTGCAAACGAATTGAAAATGAAGTGGTATCGCTGCTACTATGGTTTATGTCTAGATTGGGGCAGTGATGTTGTAACACCTGTTTACGCAATTGAAAAACTTAAAAGTGTGTATTCCATGAATTTTGTTCATACTGTGAGTGAAGACGGTTAGCAACCATATTACTGGCTGACCTTAATTTCTAATCCGGAAACGAAAATAACAGAGAAGGTTCGCCTAAAAACATTAAGGATTCATACCAACATGGACGAACGAGAGCGTTCTCATATCAAGACGTGTAGTTTATATCGTCAAGAATGACATTTTTGTAAAACGGACCCAAATAAGTAACGATATATAAAAAATAAGAAAACTTTCTTACTTGTATTTAATTAGTTTCTGTCTGTGATATCTACAATCTAATTTTATTTGTAGCGTTTGTTATGTATTGTATTACACTGAGGTTTGTTTTTAACTTAATTTAAGATATTATCTTACTTCGTCTTTAAACTTTATTTTAATAAAAAAATTGATTAATTTAATAATTTTGCTAATATAAATTTCGCGACAACAAATAATTATAAAAATAACACTCACATTAACTTTCGCTTGCAATTTCGACCATAGTGAATATGGTATTATCAAACTCCGCATAATATATCGATTAAGCACAATAAGTGCAACATTTGAGCACTATTTCATTAATTATTATGAGGATATTATTGTAATTTTGTGCTAATTTGTCCGATTTTTGTGAATGTCAACAGTTTGGAGGCATTTGTGCAATTATGAAAATTTCTGGGATTAAAGACCTAAAATGCAGAAAGTCAAGGATTGAAGTCAAACTTTCAAAGGCTGTTTCAAATCATTCAAAAGTCAAATCAAAGATTATATTTTCATTTAGAGGACTTCGAGGAGATTTTAGGGGATTGGTTATTTTTTTTAACAAAGTATATTACACTGTAGAACAGAATTGTTTTGATTATCTTAGGTTTTGGGGAATATTTTCACTAGACAATCAGGCTTGAGTGTTTTCTTTCTTTTCTTTCTTTTATTTTTGTACGTTCCGTTTATATTATAGACAATGATGTTGACTGCGCTCATGGGGTGTTAAACTAGTCTACCCAGGTAAAAGATTGATTTAGTTAAGTCGTGTTGTGATAGCTTTACTTCATTACTCTATCTTTTAATATTTGTGTAGTCTCTGTGCCCATAGTTGAGGTTATTTTTGTGCCCATTACTAAGGTCATGTTAGTTTTATTTAATTAATTGATTAAGCGCGCGATTAGTTAATTAAGTAGGCTAATGCACTGCATGTTAGATAATTCGTAATTAATCTGATCTGGGTAGTGTTGAGGTTTCACAATCATAGTTTAAGAACTGTCGTACTGATCCATTGGCTATGACCATAAGTCTTTTCTAGTTCATAATGCAATCTATGTTAGATTAGTGATTGATTCGAAGGATCGTACCCGGTCAGTCTAAAACTAAGGAAAATATTGGTTATTAGACACGTTGTCAATAACTATAACTGTGGTTATTGAAATCGATAGAGATATCTTTAGAATCAATGATCAACACATTATTTAAATGATCGATTAGTTGGGTCTTTTAATATATTTGATCGTTAATATTTACGTTCTTAGTGTTAAATTCAAATTCGCTTTTTAAATCCCAGTTTATACAACTTGGTTATACAGCTCAGAATTGATAATCGTTCTCGGTAGATTCGACCTTGTTTAATTTATCGTTTACAGGATATTTTAAATATTGACGGACTCAGCACCTAATATACCGAATTCACCTTATTACACCCATAAATCTTTATTAACTCTTATAAAAAGTCAATTTTATTGTTCGTAAAAATTATTATCATAATTATTAATTATAAAAAAAAAATATGTGACCAGATAAAATTTAACTATGTTAATAATAGCATCAAAATTCCGTCGAAAGTATGCAAAATCAACCCCAAGCAAATTCACCCATGCAAAATCAACCATTTTTGTGAATGAATATACATGTGATGACATATTGTCTATGGCTCATTTTGGGATACGAGTATGGTTGTATTACCTAAAATGACACTCAATCGGTTTAGCAAAATGCTCATTGCGGATTTAGCAGTAATCCCTTGATACTCATTTAGCTGTAATTTGTGTCCCAATCGTTTTCCTGTTAATACACCAGACGATTCAGATTTGGAGCATTTTGAAAAAAAAAAAAATAGATTGAAAATAATTATTTATTTAAAGATATTTTAATAATAATTAAAAAAATTCTTAGTGATATAAAATTTAATAAATAAATTTTAAAGAAAATATATTTAATTTTATAAAAACATTTGAGATTGGATAAAAATTCAGTTTTTTAAAATTTTATATATCTTGCAGTAATATCTTTTTTCCATTCAAAATTTTAATAATTTGACAAAAGATATAATTTTCAAATACATAAATATGAAAAATTATAAATCTTATAAATATATTCTAACAATTTTAAAAAATGTTATTTTTTTTAATATTTTATTTTAGATTAAAACTTTTCCACTATTTTTCAATATAATTAACCGATTAAAAAAATGTAAAATAGATATAGAATGCAACATAATATAATTTGGCTATTTAAGTCCGATGTAACTACCAAGACAGTCTCAGTCAATAATAATAATTCAAAAAATAGTATTTTAAAAGTATATTAGGATAAGTAAAAGGGGAGCGACGAGAGATGGTAAAAACACATAAACAACATCAAATTTATTGAATAAAAATAATAAACAAATAATGATAATAAATTGAATAATTCAAAATTTATACAGATAGAGATAGAGCTAGAAGACAACATCGCTAATCAAACGCTTATGGCGATTGTAATGGTTGTCGATGAATACTCTGGAAGCCCCTTGTACCGTCCTACGCCATGTCTGCACATTTTTGCACAATCAATCAGAAAGTGAAAGAAACTCAATTAAATAGTAATAAATAACAGAGTGAGGGAGAGAAAGATGACCTTTTGAATGGAACCCAGAAGTGACTTATTGTTGTTATTGAGATGATCTCTGATAACGCGTCGACTGGTGGGAGGAAGAAGCCATTTTCTCTCAACCAACACATTGCTGTTGTTCTCAGATTGGGTTTTGGTGGTTCGTTTTCTTCTTTTGATGGAGACTCGTAGGACAAGCTCTTTGCCTACTGAATCAGAGCCTCCCACTTGAGCGAACTTCTTCAGCAATTCGTTTGATGATTTTTTGGCTACATGTTCAACTGTAGCCGGAGAAGGAGAAGATGATTCCATATTCAATTCAAGAGATTGAGAGTGTGTGTTTGTAAGAAATGGACCGTTGGAGGCAGAGGTTTAAATAATTGGTGTGAGAGTGAGAGTGAGAGATATAGCCGTTGGGGTCAAAGAATGACGTGAAGTGAACAGTTCGATCAATTGACAAGTGTAGTGTACTTGATGTCTTCACATGTGATTTTCAGTTGAACACTACAATCATTCTTTATTCAATGTTTCATTTCATCCACTATTTCGATTCGATTAACCTCCACCCCCTTATTTTGTTATTTATTATTTTCCAAGTAAAATACATAACTCTTTCAAATTTTTTAACATTTTTATACAGATAAATGGACAAAGCATATAATATTTCCCTAACATGTTAGTACTTTCCAAATTACAGAGGAAAATATTTTATTCAACAAAATATATTTCCTTTTAAACTTCATTTAAAAAAGAAATGCACTCGAAGTGACAGGTAAATGCTGATTCACATTTTTTTTTTATTTTAAAAAATAATTATATTTACTTTAATAATTTAAACTCATCTTTATTAATTATATAAAAAAAATAAAAATTTAACTAGATAATTGAGATTAAAAAAATACTAATTTTTTTTTTCAAATAATCACATAATAATTAAATTTAATTTAAAACATTTAATATCATCCTTTCTATTAGATTCGAATTTAAAAAAATAAAAATTAAAAAAACTAGAAAAAAATTACTTACCATCAGACATTTTCCACTTTAATTTGATATTAGAAGATAATTTGCTACCCATATGGGGAGTATTTGTTTGTTTGAAATGAAATCACTAGCATAATAGGTTCTTTATTCAAAGATGACAGCAAATATTACACATCATACCACTCACTATCACCTTCATATGACCTTCTCATCATATCCCAGACACAAATCCATAAGTTATCACAAATTTTCAACCGCAATTAATATACTAGTGTAAGAAAATCTACAATTACATTCAGGTAAGTCTATTGCTCATCCCCTTCCATGCATACAAGTTATAGACAATGAAGTAATGAAATTAAATACAAGCTGGGTATCAGTAATTGTGAATTAATGTCCTAATTAGTTTCTAACCCAAAAGCATAGACCTAGTGAGCTTAATCGCTACTTGTAACCAAGCAAACAGCTTATTTAATTGAAGTCAGGGACTCTTCTACAGAGGAATAATCTTATTATGTATCTAACATCTTACCATATAATGGAAACTATCAAGAAACATCATAATTACTCATCTACACAACTACCTATTTTTCAAACAAATTAAAGTTCTAGCAGGAATATATGATATGAACTTGGAATTTAAATAAAAAGAAATATGAGCAAAGAAGCCGGTTTTTCAGGTCAAAACAGTTAAACTGGCAACAAGTTCATTCATTTTCCTTTGAGTGTAAGATTGACAGTGAAAGCAGAAAATCAGGGTAAGAAGCATGTTTGCCTACTCTGATGGAGGTAAATGTGAAACTACCAATATCTATATTTAATTTCTAGTGGCATAAAAAGCACATAACAAATAGTTTAGTTTAATCAACTGCACATCCTACTCTACTAAAGGTTTCATTGCATCTGTTTAAACCTTTCATGGCTACCCTAACATAATGAGACATGATCATACAGTGATGAAAATTGGCATGTTATAAATACTAAAAAATACTATAATTATACCAAAGCATTACAAGTCCAATCCATTTCCAAAATTGAGAGTGTGGCATTCCAGGTTCTTCAAATTAACCTGCAAATGAGAGAAAACATATCTCATCAAAAGATTGTTAATATATATATATTCCCATCCCCTCAAACCATTCAAGACCTAGTTACATTGACAAATTATTTGACTTAACTATTCGGAGGGAAAACTTGAATACCATTAAATGCACTTTGCAATCTACTAAAAAAAATAGTGAGAACAGTCACAAACTTATTTGCATCTGAGCAAGTCACAGTATTTCACAGATGCACCAACTCAGACAGCAATAACTTAAACAAGTAGCAAAACATATGTTATAAAAATAAAAAAAACCTAAGCTTGTTTAGAACAAAATCCCTAAACCTCTATTATCCTTTATACTTATTCCAAGGAATTGATGATATGATGTGCCGATGCATCGAACTTGTCAGTACGATTAGACTTTTATTAGCTCACATTATGTGAACAGTTTCAATCAGCAAAAATGCAAAATCAAAAGCTTACCACTACGGCAACTCCAGTCTTGCTAAATTTAGGTACAGAAATCATTCTTACCAATTGCCCTTCAGACCCTACACAAAAGTCATGAGTAAATCAAACTGAAAAAATAATACACAATTATTTTTGAGATGTAGTATCAACAACAAATTTGGCGCAAGAACACACCCTTTAGCAAGGAAGTTTCATAAGTATCCTGGTTGCCAACAAAGTAAATATGAGGGCAGCTCTCAATGAGGAAAGGGTCTCTATCAATAAAAGGATAACATCCTGAAAATAAAAAACCATCATGCTAAAAATCAAATACAAGCTTAATAAATATATTAATTCATAGATTATTTTAGGCTAATGCTTGACCCTAAAAAAGTCTGATCTGAAGACGCAAAAAATTCAACCGGACAGTCAAGCAATTATACTAGTACAACTAAGAATAACAAGGGGAAAAAAAACCCTTATATACCAAGAGTATTAGGCGCAGTTGGGCCCAGACTCCTCCACCTTAATGTCCTTTCCATAAATTCAAGTTTATCCTTAGCCTCTGAATATTTTTGAAGATCATCTATATTCTGACCTGATGTTCCAAGAAACCTAAGAACCCAAAAAGACAAAACACTGTTGATATGATCTTAACTCAAGATATATATAAAATTGCACATATCCTTGTACTTTACCTAACACAGTCAAGTTGGAAACAGTGAGGATTAGTACATGATCTAAAAGTATTATAGGCCGCTGACCCAGGGAAAAGGCATCTGTTCAAAGGCTGAACAAAAAAATAGTTAAAAGGCTGAACAAAAAAATAGTTAAAAAGCTGAAGATATAATATCACAGCTTGTACCACTGCTATATACTTTCAAAATAATAAACCTGTTGTGGTAAGGAAAAATTTGCTGGATCATTAGGCCCCGGCATTATATCCAAAGGCACACCTGCTGCAATCTAAAAACACATAATTGAGAATTTCAAAACTCAAATGAGAAGAGAAGATAGAGAGAAGCTAACTTAATATTCAACTAAAATAATAACCTGAGCCAACATGATATCCAACTCTTTAATTGGTTCAGAGAGCCTTGATTGATCCATCGGAGTTAAATTCTGTAACAGAAAGGAGAAAGATTTATGGCATCAGGTTCCATCCCCTTCTCATATCTTTTGAGTTTTCATGTAAGAATGCATTCGGTTAGTGTTTTTTCTAGTCAATATGATGTCCAACCATGTCCAATGAGTAGTGCTAGAAATTTCACAACCTTATGACATGAAAACATTGTTCAAGGGAGACAACGGAAGTCAATGGAAGATACTTAATGTAAATTAGACAGCATGTGGAGTCAAGTACAGGAAACAACAGTAATAGTTTCAGTTTCCATAAGAAAACTCATAGAAGAATCTGAGATTTATTAAAAATGTGAAATGACAGCAACTGCATGTCAAGGTGATTCACAGTAAGACCCAGCCAATGGCTATAAAAATATAAAAACTTTTAAGGACACATTACTTAGAAGGAATGAACAAGAATGGGACCTGGGCATTTAGAATTCCACATGGAATGTCAACGGAGCTTCCAGCAATTACAACATGCACTATTTGTGCAGCAATAGTTTGTTCCTTCACAGTTGATGACATGAAAAGAGAGAGTGAACAAATGAAATGTGAATTATACAGCATTCAAGCTTAAGAAGAAAATAATAAGACTGCAAAACCTTATTGTCTCCTAGATGTCCTGTTATATGATCGACAAGCAGCTGAAACAAAAGGGGATTAGACGAACTGCTGCCAACATTCAACCCTGAGACAAGAACCACGTACTTGTCTTCTCCTGGTGCATATCAATATGAAACACATTTAAGATAATAGGAATAAGTACAGATGACTCAAGATGAGATACTTCAAAGTGTTTGTTATTGAAATGTGCAAAATACTAGTAGCTGAAAAATCTCTCTTTTGTGATATTATAGTTCTCACCCTAAAATTTTAGAGCTACTACTGTGGAACACAATAAGAGGCATACAAGAGCTAAATTCACCAAATACATTAAGATCCAAATACCAAAGAGCATATTCAACTAAATGAAGCCTGAAGAAACAAAATATCAGAGGGAAATGGGATACAATTTGCTAAGTAATCTGTAATCTTACTTCAATGGCTGGCATACTGAAAGATCTAAACCTGAAAGTAACTGTTGGAAGTTAGTATATCCAACAGATACCTGAAATAATGAACATTGGAACGGACAAATACAAAAATAAAATTGTCTACAAACAAGAAACAGCGACCCACATATTTACTCAACCTCCAAAAATAAAATCCACAAGTAAATCAAAATAGTTCATCACAGACCTGAATTAAGCGGCAACTCTATCTGGGGTGGCAGGCCAGCGTCTAAGACATCTTGAACCAAGAAAATGCCATCTGAAGTTTCCTTTCCATGTAAAGCAACAACAATTCCTATCCATTGTATAGTATCAATGTATCATCTCCAAACATTAATAATTGCAAAGTTCAACAGTCTACACAGCCGTAGAAATAGAAGATATATTAGTAACCATTAATCTAGTCACCCGTAATATTCCAAGCTCCTCACTTCTTTCCAACAGAACTCTAGGAAATTTAACAAATTTAAGAATAAAAAAACAATTATTGGGATTCCTTAAGACATGATCACAACATTCTGGCGTTAGACTATCCATTAAGATCAATAGTTAGATCACAACACAACACTATCAACTGCACTTCAGATTGTTGAAAAATAAAGTTTTCATCAGACACAGTAGACCACTTCAATAGACATCTCATTCAGTTCAGCAAGAAAAGGGTATAAAAATATGAAGACATACAAATAACTCTATTAATTTATCAAATTTTCAGAAAATCCAAATTTGGTGGGGGCATTCTCATCACAACCAGATGGACTTTTGTATAGGTCTGAGTTGGGTTCTGCAACATTATTAAAATTGAGATTGCCCTGGTGGAATTGTTACATTTTACTTTGTTTATCATCTGAGAAATTGTTGCACGCACCTGTTACATACACTGAAGGCAGAAGAGTAGTTCCGCCAAGTTTTACCCTTCCACTCTCATCTTCCAGAATCAAGTGATCATCAGGGTGCATGAAATTATGCGGCTTAACAAGTGGAGTTGAAGATCTCTGCAAATATCAAAACAAGAAGTCTAAATAAATAATGAAAATCTTCATTCAAACTTCAAAACAACAGAAAAAGAAACTGGCTATAATAAAACAGAATTGTAGATAACCATTATACCGTCTTGGAGTACTCATCAAGTATTGAAGGTTTGAGTTTCATATGCTTGTAGAGCGTTCCTACAATTATGCATTCCTTGCCTCTTTCCAATCCCAGAACGGTGCAAACTAGATAAGAGAAAGTCAATTAACACCAAGTTACTACCTTTCCAAAATTCTAGCCTTTTTCTTCAAATTTAAAATCTATAAGTGGCTTTTCTAGCACTACAATCTATAATATCAAATATTTCACACATTGTAGAAACTATCAAGAAAAAATTCAAACACCAATTTCGCAAGCTCACAATTTCATATTCAATTCATTAAGGTAAACATCTTGCATTGTCAAGAATGGAAAAAACTATAAACCTTGACCAGTAGCAAATTTAAAGTTGTATCTGACGTCATATCCATACATAGATATATAAAATCAAAATAGAAGTCCATAATAATATATTAACCAAGCTAACCACAAACCAAACTTCATGATAACCCAACACAGCCCTACTATGCATAAACCCTAGTAACCTCTTCCTATACTTAACATCAAACCAACATAAAACAGAATAATTCACATCCAAGCAAACAAATCTTAGTATAGAAATTCTCAAAGAAACAACAAGAGAGGACAACCAAAATGATAAAGCAGAGAAAAGTAAAAAAAAAAAAAAATAATGATAATAATAATAATAATAATAATAATAATAATAATAATAATAAATAAATAAAAATAAAAATAAAAAATTGAAAACTGAAGCCCCACAGCCAAAATTGAAAAAGCTTAGGTTAATTGAGGAAAATAAGTACCGGGCAAGTGAGATTTCCAAGTAGGTACGAGAGAGTAAAGAAGAGTTCTCATCAAGTGTAAGCGAGCAAAGTAAATTTGGCTGTACTGTTGACCTCCATATGTCTCTTTTCGTATTTCGAAGTTGTCGTCCTGGATAAACAAGCATTGATGGGGTTAATATGAGAGAAGTTGGTTAGTTAGAAGAGTGAAGAAATAACAAAGAGAAAGAGATGAACCAGAGAGAGATAGGTGGATTGTTTTCTCTGGAGATGAGAGTTGTCTCCGTCGACTTCCATGGCCGGAAAATTAGAGAAAGAGAGGGAGAGTGCCACAGTTGAGTTTCTTTAGTTTGCTGGCGGCTTGCATTTTATTTTATAGAGGCATATGTAATTCCAGAATTCACCCCATCTTATTTTTAATTTCAGATATAGAAAATCTTTTTTGAAATTTATTATTGAAAAATCTAATTCCACTAGTGGGGTACCTATCTACGTGTGTTCGGAGTCGGTGCTTTCAGCAGCGGTTAGTAATTTCTTTTGAAATTTATTATTGAAAAATCTAATTTGACGGATAGAATAGTGGTAAAGGGAAAATTGGGGGCGAAAAAGTGAGGCCATCACTTTTAAACCTTATTTTATCCCTTCTTTCCACTCTTTACTTCAATCATACAATTTATTTTTACCTCCATCACTATCATGCAACTCACAACATTCAATTTAATAATTACATAAAACATATTTAACTCCTATTTTATTTTTAATGATGAATTTATTTTTGGCTGTGAATTTATTTTCGGTATAAATTTTAAAAACGATCGGATAGAATATTCGGGATAAATTTTCAAATTTAAGTACGGATAATTTAAAATTTAACAGAGTAAAATTTAACAATATTTCGAATACAATTAAATAAAATACATATAGTGAAAACATATATTGATCGTAGAACCTAAGAAATTGAAATAACATGAACAGATAAATTAAAGCTCAATGTAAAACCATTAAATTAAACATTTATCGAACAATATAAAAAATTAATTTCCACCAAATTTTTGCTAAAGATGTTCGACCAAATCACGCTTTAATTTATGGTGGATGTTTCTGCTGTGAATGTCGGTGTTAATTCGAAGGACATTTGCAAATGCTCGATGAGCACCAAAATTAACATCATCCTCGGTCGGCACTCAAACCCCCTCGAGATTTTCATAGTTTCATTGTCCTTCATATTGGCCTCGCTCATCTTCGACTATCATGTTGTGTAAAATGATGCAAGCGTACATTATATTACTTATAGTTACGTTATCCCAAATTCTTACTGGGCCATGTACTATAGCAAAACGCGACTGAAGAACACCAAATGCTCGCTCCACGTCCTTTCTAGCTGCCTCTTGACGTTGTGCGAATAAACTATCTTTGGGCGTTTGTGGTAGAGGGATTGTTTTGACAAATGCTGCCCATTGCGGATAAATACCATCAACTAAATAGTATCCTAAATTTTAATTATTACTATTTACCTGAAAATGGACCGGAGGAAATCATCCTTGCAGTTGTTGAGTAAATAATGGAGATTCGTCCAACACATTCAAGTCATTGTTCGAGCCTGCAACACCGAAGAAAGCGTGTCATATCCAAAGATCTGGGGCTGCCACAGCCTCTAATATTATTGTGGGTGCACGAATATCTCCTCTAGTGTATGCACCTTGCCAAGCCACTGGACAATTTTTCCTTTCCCAGTGCATACAGTCGATACTACCCAACATACCCGGGAATCCACGATCCTCGCCGATTCTAAGCAAACGAGTGATGTCGTTCGCATAGGGCCTCCTTAGGTACGTTGGACCGTACACCTCCCTAATTCCCTTCATAAACTCTCTAAGACATTCTAGAATAGTAGATTGACCCATACGGACAACATCATCTAGCATGTCGGCTGAGCAACCATAAGCCAACATCCGAATAGCAGTCGCGCATTTATGTATCGAAGATAACCCACTTCTACCAGTAGCATCGGATCGTCTTTGAAAGTAACTATACCGATTTTCGAGATCTCTTACAATACACTGAAATAAAGTTTTTTGCATTCGAAATCGAGTGCGAAACTGAAAATCAGTATAAGTAGGATTCTCGCAAAAATAATCTTGCATAATGCGTTGCTCACCTAGCTCACGATTCCTATTGATATAATTTCTTCTTCTTCTAATGCGGGGGTTGGAGCTACTTCCTTCACCAACACTTGGTTGGATTAACATCTTTACATGTCTGCTAACTGGGCTATTCAAATAATCTAAAATTATTTCTATTTCACTCATATCTTCATAAGGGTTGGTATTGTCATCACTTTCATTTGAACTATTTTGAGGTGAATTTGAACTTGTAGACATTTTATTTTGAAAAAAATAATGAAGTGTTGATATTGAGTTTGAAAAAGTGTGAGGAGAAAGAAAGTAGAAAGATAGAAGATTAAATTTTGTGTGGAATGACACTATATATAGACAAGTTCTAATGGCTAGTTTATAACGGCTAGTTTTTATTCATTAGTTGTAAATAAATTCAATGATGTTTCATTATTTGTCCTTACATTTTTTCATTTATTATTTTCAACAATTTAAATAATTTGTTGTTAATAATTATTTAATGTTAATAATTTTAATGTAACCTAATTAAATAAAATAAAACAAATTAAAATAATACATAAGTGAAAAAAATTAAAATAATATATAAGTGAAAAAAATAGAACTAATACATAATTTCTTGCTTAACACAAAATAAAATAATACATAATTGAAAAAAATAATACATAATCGAAAAAAAATAAAGTACTAAGTAATTAAAACATAACACAAATTAAATTAAAACATAAGTGAAAAATATTAAACTAGGATGGAAATAAATCAGCTCTTAATGCATCACATATGGCTTCATGGTTTGCCCTTTGCGCCGGAGTCATGTGTGTTGTGTCTGTAGCCAGGAATTGCAAAGTAGCAGTTAATTTTTGGGCATTTGCTTGGTTGTTTGTTGCTTCCGCTTGAGCCCTGGCTGCATCCGCATGAGCCTGTCTAGCACTCGCAAGCTTCTCAATTGCAGCCATCTTGCGTGCATCGGCTTCAAGTGGAGCTTCGGATAAACCACCCATGTCCACACCTTTTCCTTTACCTTGCAATAGGTTTTTGACCCATCGACCTTAAAGAATTAAATGATTTGTCATTCGTATTACCGCCTGATGAGGTAGTAAACGCACCTGACTCATTAATTCGTTGTTTTCTGGATGCTAAATCGAGCGTAGGGTCGTTCCACTTGGGATGATCTTTCACCTCCTCCCAAACGTGTTGAAGGGTAAATGCTTTAGTTTGTTATTCTAGGTAAAATTTGTGCACCTTATTAAGATAATCTTGTTCCATCCAGCCGCTCTGATACACGACTTTAGATCTCTTGTAGCAACCGTCAAATTTTTTCACTTTATCTTTCAATTTATTCCAGTAGCTTTTGATGGAATCAGGTTTCATGTCTTGGTTGGTGTTAGCATTGAACGTCGCAACTATATTGCCCCAATAACACTCTCCAGATTGACTAACGCCTTTTACGGAATCAAGAGTGGTATTCAACCAAGCACTAACTAGCACCTCGTGATGCTTCTTGGTCCACTTCTGATTCTTTCTCGCCGGTTTCTTACCACGATGCGGAGATGCAACAACAATTCAGTTTCTGGTAAAGGAACAGAAGTGGGAGTAAGTATCAAAGTCGGGGTTGGGCTCGAAACAGGTTCTTCGATAATATTAACTTGAACATTTTCGTTCAAATTAATATTACCGAATTGATTTTCACCCAAACTATTGGATGAAATCGATTGAGTTTGGTTATCCGATGCATGATCAGAAATTATTATCAGTGATTGAAAAATTTTGTGGAAAATGGTATGGATTGATGAAAAAAATTTGTGAGTTTTGGGTGGGCAATCGATAATTTTGCGAAGCAAATTGCATATTTAGAAATGGATTTGCAAAATTGGTAGAAGTTTGGACATTTTGTGAAGAAGATGGATTATTTTGTGGAGTATTTTGTGAATTTGATTGTGGAAAATTATCATTATTATCACCACCCAACAAATTAGAAAAAAATATTTCTTGAGGAGGATCCATTTTTTAATAATAATGATCAAGGAAAACTAATTATAAATGGAGAGAAAAGAATGAAAGGATGATGGTTTGTTGTGTGGAAAAAATGGTGAAAATAAGCTCTATTTATAGATGATTTAATAATTATTTAAAAATAATTTTTGTAATATATGTAACGGCTAATTTTACAATTAATGTAAAATTAGCCGTTGGAAACAATAAAAAATAACATTACATTCGACCGTTGCTTTCTCAACTGGCTCTTTTTTGGCTCAAAAACATCAGGTCACGTGTCGTGTATTGATTAGGCCGCGTTTTTGCTTCTTTTTTTTTTTCTATCCGTGCGTGAGAGACACGCGCCTGGGGCACCACTGCCAGAGGGACGCATGTCCCTCTTGTCTGCTCATCCAACTCATTTTATCTGGCTCTTCCCTTTTCCCCTCAACCCAAATTAATCCATTTTCCCCAAAAATACCTCCACATTACCCCACCTACTCCAACCATTTGACCTCAAAAATACCATTTTCCCCCCAAAAATGTTCCCCCATTGGAGATGCCCTTAGATGTGTTCGGAGTTCGTAGGTTAGTAGTTTGAATAGCGGTATATAGAAAGGTAAGTTTTTAAAAATTGCGTTTCAAAATAGCATTTAGCGGTTTGAGAAACGCTATTCAAATTAGCTTTCATCCCAACTGCTATTATAAAATTACTAAAATACATTTTTATTTTACTTTAATAAATATAATTCAAATAATTAAATCAATCTTTTTTGTAATTTTATGTTTAACCGTTATTTTTAACTACTACAATTATCACCAACGGTTATTGCAACTGCTATTTTGACAGCTATTCTAATCACTACTTCAAACCGCTAACCGCTACAGCTATCTAAATTGATATTTTAACCACTAATTTTACTCGCTGACGCCGAACATTACCCTATAATGTTATACTTAAATTAGAGACAGACAGTGTCTCGATATTGATCCATTTAATCTATATTTTAGACGGGTTAAGATCAACATAAATTTGATCCAAGTAAATATTGACATGTTTAACTTGCGGATTTACGTGAATCGGGCCAAGTTGATCGAGGGCTAACCCAAAAAATTAAATTATATAGATTAGTTTATGATTTTTTTTCTTAGTTTCAACTTTACTTAAAATTTTAACATAGTTCTCCCGATTAGCCCTTATCATTTCTTTATCTCCAGTAACGAGGCGACTACTTCTTTGGGCGAAGGATTTTATTCCCACAACACCGTTATTTTTTCTCTTTAGCAATTTACTACTACGATCCATCACTTTTCTTGGTGCAAGTATGCCATTTTGATTTATGATCATTGTTGTCTATCTGTATGTTTGTTAGCAATAATATGTGTTTGTTTGTATGACAAATTATCTAAGAGTTTTTAAGTTGAAAATAACATAGAAAAAGATAAAGTATAATATTGCTATGGTCGGTTCTGTGTTTGATTTTGTGTATGAGTGAAATTTAAGAAAATACTAGTATTTATATTTATGTGCATATATCTCATAAAAAAGATCTTAGTAATAAATATGTAGTTTTGGTTGAGAAGTAAAAAAAAAGAAAAAAAAAAAAGAGATATAATAAGTTAATGAAAAATTATTCGTTCTAACAATATTCGTTTTGAAATGGAATGTTCAGATTAAACTTGCTAATTTGTGTTATGTGCCAGGCGATGTAGGGGCACTTTATTGTGGTACGTGTCAGAGTCTATATTGAAACATTCATGGGTGCCCGATACATACACCTCATATTATTTCCCCATGAAATCAAATCTCATATGTAATTTGTACCCATAATAGATTACTGTAATCGACTACAATCCTAATAGGTGAAGAACAAAATGGAGGATTGTTATTAGGTCAATATTGAGTATAACAAGGCATGGAGATACATATAGGTGCATTGAAGTTTGCATACGATTGCTGAATTGAATCATATCAAATCCTACTAGTTTGCTTTGCACGATTTAGATCTTTCAACCTGAGTACTATTACTTCTCTACGTATTGAAGTTAACATAATTTCTTGCACTCATTCTTTGCTCTTTGTGCATCAAACCGTAGATTCTTTTCATATGTTCGTTTGGTAATTATTATCAATTCAACACAAATGAAAGAAGAATATAAAGGGGCAACTATGACTATAACTAAGCAAAATGGTAAAAACAACATATTTTCTCTTACTTTCGAGTTTGTAAATAGAGATGAAAAAACTTTATGGCGTTGGTTCCTTTTCTGAGCTGAAACTGGCAATCGAAATGCTTATGTATTCATTTCTTATTTCAGTTAAACATTAAAGTATCCTTAATACGGCCAGACATGTCTACCTAGATGTTCCACATGTTATATGTTACGACCACTTGCCTAATAACTTGAGAAGTATGGTAGTAAGTGGGAAATCATAGGTTATCTACAACTTTACCTGTTATGCTCACTCAAAAGAAGGGAGTGATATATTCTCTTAGACGATATATAAAAAGTCTAAAAGATTTTAATGTGTTGGAGAAGATCAGTAAGAAAAGACGAACACGTGCTTATTTTCCTATAAAGAGGTATGCTATTTTGACTTCTAATATTGCAGAATCGACGAAAGCGACCTTAAAGAAAGCTTGATGGCTACCATTAGCAGCTGCAAATGAATTTTTAAGGCCTGTCAAAAATCCAACGTTAGTTTTGTGACATGTAGGAAGCGACTTGAAAAGCTAGTTACCAATGTAACATCGGGGGTAGTTAAACAAATATAAGAACTAGACTCATTTGTCATCAGTAGCATCCCTCGACCTATACTATGCTTAACCCATTGTTGGTATCTATTTAAGGAGCATTTTTGCTGCATTCTATACTTTTCATGCTATTGATCCAATCTAGTATGGCCTTGAGGAGGAAAATTAAGGTTAGGGAGTTAGAGGGATGTTGTGGGAGTTGTGAAGAACAAATAACTAAAAAATGAGAGATTTTGTTGTTATAAAATTGAGAGTAAATTATAAATTAAAAGCCTTGCATATTAAGAGGAAAGGAAGATGATTAAGTTACGGATTGTTTCATTAGTGACATGAGCATAGGATTTATCTCGAAAAAAAATTGTATCAATTAACAACAAAATATGTATTCACATGTAATTTACTAATGAAATGTCGATATAATTTACTTTGTTTTATATTTTTTAATATGGAGCGAGATAGAGTATACATAACTATTCACACTTTTTCCCAATTGGAATTTCTACATGTCTTGATTCTTTAACCTAAATTTATTAAAGCATCTCAAATATAGTAAAACAAAATGTTCATCACATAGTTGCCACATCTTCTCTCTATTTGTTTTAATATCAAATATGGTCCTAAAAGCCATTATATTTCATCTTTTCTCTTTTATTAAACTGGAAAAAAAGTAAAATTGTACACTTGTCTATTTTTTTATTCGTTAATTTATATTGTCATTCGTCCCTCTATACAGGGATAAGGGACAATAATTATTTCAAAACAGCATATGTGGCAAGTCACATCATCCTGTCCTAAAAAGTGCCCCCTCATTAGACATGCTCTTAAACCTTTTCTAACTTACGTCTTCAAACTTCATTTCAACGTTTATCAAATAGATAAATACACAATTTGATAAAAAAAAAATATGAAAGAAATGTGAACAGCTCCTGTTATAGGGGGCTTCATTTTATTTTATATTATTATTTGTATATTTTTCTAATTCTACATATAGAAAGAAGTGGTTGTTATTTTTTCTCATGCAAATTTATATTATTATATGAAGTTAATTTATTTTTTATTTTATAAATAAATAATTATTTCAAAATTTGAAGCATCATTATTGGAGAGAAAAACAGTTAAAAAAAATAATATTTTAAGGAATTATTTTTTAAATTTGTGAAATGAAGTAAATTTGGAAGATTTCATAAGGCAACCTCCAACCATGACCTTTAAAATCTTCTTCATTTCTCAAATATCATAAAAAATATCTTTTTAATATTATATATTTTGAAACTCACATCTTTAATGCAAATGCTTTAAAATTGAAGTTGGTTATTAATTTATAAAATAAAAATAAATTAACTTTGAATATCAGTATAAATTTATATAAATAATAATAATAAACAAAAATTTGTTTGGATGACGTCATAGGAATCTATAAAAAAAATTAATAATAAAAACTAAAGGTTCTATATAAAACCTTTGTAAAGTCAGCCCATTCACGGTCTTTTTTAACTTTTATTAGAACTTGTATTTGTTTACTCGATATATGTGCAATTCAATTCAAGATTGAAAATACGAACCTCCTAACTATCTCTCTCTCTTACTTGGTGACAAAGTATCTCAATAGAAAAATCATAACCTCAATGGCATTTTCATCGGGGCCACCCGAAATATGCCACTAGTAATTTGCTCCACTAAGAAGGTTCAAATTGAATACCCTTTGCCTAAACCGACCAACCCCTGATCTTTTGGCGGGTTCCTTTAGAAACAATGTATTTTTTTCGAGCCATCGTTTTTTTTAAGATAGAAACTCAATGACTATGATATACCATTACACTAACCCCACATGACTTTCAAGTTACCTTATCTTTACAAAGAAGATTTCAAAACCATGGAAGAACTAAATGGTAATTAATCTTTTCGAGAAGTCTATTAGGTACATGACCATGTGTTTTTAGATTAAAGGCTCTATAAAAACATGCAGGAAAATACACACTCATAGACATTGAACACAATTCTTTCATGTTCAATTTCGCTCTTAAAATGACTATAATCATGCTCTATATGAAGGCTCTTGGGTGATTTTTCTCCATCTCAAGCCCTGCCTACCCATGTGGTCGCCCGAATTTGGTTCCTTTCCATGCTCATTCAATTCTATCGCTCTAGTCTTCTAAAAGCTATTGGATACTACAGTGGAAAAATAATTAAAGCAGATTACAGCACAATATCTACATCAAGTGGAAGTTCGCATGATTGGTTGTGGAACTAGATTTATCCAAACCCTTGGTTTCCTCTTTCTCAATTGAAGCTCTGCTTCATGGTAAATTGGTTGTCCATCTATCAGATAAATGCCTTGTTCTCATCGAAAATTCATCGACCACTACCCCTCAAGTACCCAACACAACCATGATTATAACGTTCGGCCCCGGCCCCGACCTCGGATGACCCGAGGCGTGGTGGTCAAACGCCACCTTGTCACATAAACGGTCTTAAGGATGACCACTAGCACCACAGACCACAATTACGCTTTCCAACATGCTTTGTCCTCACTTGCATGCTTTGCAGACAAACTTCCCCGAAGGTCACCCATCCCAAGACTGCTCCAAGCCAAGCACGCTTAACTTTGGAGTTCTCAAGTTCTAGGCTCCCGAAAAACAATATGCACATTGGTGATAATTGTCTCTAAATGGGGTGTTACAATGATCATGGATGACCTAACCTCACACCTTACTCTGCCGGTAAATCAACAACCCAATCCAAACTTTAGTCATGGATGCATGCCAAAAGACCCTTTTTTAAAAGATTAAGAAAGCAACCTGACAACCTTCCCATGCCAAATAGAGAACTACTTTCCAATTCTAGAAAAGAAAAAAAATAGACTAAGGATTCTCGATTCAAAGCTTTCACCAACTAGAAGAACTCTTCAAATCTTTACCTTAGTAAGAACAACCCTAATGCACCTCGTGACCCGGTCCCCATTAACACACCTAATACTAAACCAGCTCGCAAATAGAACTCTCCAAGCCAAACTACTTCCAACTTAAAGCCTAAAAACTAGGGGTGGGCAAGTAACCAGACTTGACCCGACCATAATCAACCTGACTCGACCTGGTTTGACCTATTTTATTGATTTAAACGTGTCGGTCCGATTATTATTCATGAAAAACCAATGCAATCAGTTTCATGTTGGTTTAGGTAAGAAAAAATTGATCCGGAACTGATACCGATATGTTAAAAGAATAGACTTTTTTACAGCCAACTTATTTCTTCACCTCACATAACATTCTAATAATAAGAAAAATCCCTCTTATCATTTTGAAATCTAACCTACGACCATCATATCTCAGTCTTCTTCTTCGTTTGATCAGACTCCATCATAGAGTAAATCACTATTGTTATTCATTGTCCATCATCTCACCACCACTAATCGCGCACTCATTCATTTAACACCATTCACTTGGCAGTTTACATCATATAACAGAAATCGTAATTATTCATTCTTCTACATAGAGAGGTACATGTAAGCACCGTGTCTTTCTCATTCTCTATTCAATTTTTTCTTCTTCTTTTTTTTTTTTTTTTACCTTCAACATATTTATTAATTATATTATTTAAAATTTTCATTAGTTTTCCTAATTCTTTAACTTAAATGTAATTACTATTTATAGATTTTGAGTTCATAATAAAGAACTTGTTTGTAGATTCTGGATTAAGGAAAATAAGGAACCAAGATACAAATTATTGTTTTCTTAATGCTTACTTTCATTCTTGATTCAAGTTCTTTTATTATTGGTGTGATTAGGTCCATTCTTTTATTATATGTGTACAATTATATTGTTTACTAATTCTGGGTTAAATGAAACAAAGAACATGCTTACAGATTAAGAAGACATTGATTTGATATAGTTCTCGTGTGTTGTTAAGTTTAAATGGTAATCACAAAAAATGTATACATATATAAATAGTTATATATGTGTCTTCACTCCTTTTTTCTTGATGTGTTGTTGAAACATGTTATAAGATATCTGCTTGGCAATTGAATTTTCTTTTGGTATTTTTGTTTGTTTACTTTTCTTTACTAGTTGAATTTTTCCTTCTTAGTGGAGGATGCTTGCAATTTTGTTCCTTCTTAGTTTAAAATTTGTAATATTAGATAATAAAATGTACAAATAATTAGTGTGTTTGTTTACTTAATTCTTTTAATTCTAATGTAATAATGTTGTTTGCAGACTCTAGATTTAAGAAAAATAAAAAGCCTATTTGCGAATTCATAAGACATTGATATGGTAGAATACTACTACACTGAAGATAAATTTTATTTGTTTTTCATATCAACATTATTTGTAACTTGGTAGAAAATTTTCTAATTTCTATTTTATCAAGTTAAAATGGTAACACATGGAAATATATGCATATGTACTTATGTATACTCACTTTTTTCCCATGTGTGTTTAAAATATGTTAGGATAACTACTTTGCAGTTGACTTTTTGTTTGTTTGTTTTTATTTTTTTCCTTTCCTATTGTAATTTTGATCCAAAATGTAATATTTTTTAATAAAATTATAATACCAAATAAAATATACAAACAATTGTATTCAATAACATGATTTATGAGAATGAATTTTATTATAAACTCTATTTCAAAAATCCATTTTAATATTATTTTTCTAATATTTAAATTATCATTTATATGATCCATGATTTATTTATTTATTTACTTATTGATCTGATCCATGTTTTTTTAACTTTAATAATTTATGAAATAAGATAAAGAACTTATTACATAAGAGTATAGATTGGTTGTTATATATGTTAATTTTCTTTTCATTTAAATATAAATCGGTTGTTGTGAATAGTTTTTTTCTAAGAAATAATTTTTTTCTAAGATAAAAATTATTTCATAGATGGATGCTGCTGATTTGTGGGAATAATGACGATTCGTACGACTCTGATTTTGGTGAGGGTGATGATGTTTCCAAAAGTAGGAAGGTGTCTTCTAGTTAGGTCCAGGGGGTTCTAGAAGACCTCTTAGAGGTCAGAGTGGGGAGAGGGTACTTCTTGGGAAGACAAAAAATGGTCCCCATGTTGGGAACATTTTGAGTAATATGAGAGTCCAAATAAAAGACCACGAGTGAGGTGTAAGCATTGTGGAGGCTAATTATGCTTGTGATCTAAATACAAATGGGACTAGGAACCTAAATGAGCATATACAACATGGATGTAGGGTGTTACTTAGCCAAAGAACAGAGGGGGATTCCAACCGAAAAATCTTAGTGCATTCTAAGCAAAAAATAATTGATGGAGATGCTAGCAGTCTTTCTACTTACTCATTTAATAAGAAAGATTGTAGGAAAGGATGGGCAGAAATGATAATTATGGATGAATTGCATTTTATGTTTGTGGAGAACCCGGGGTTTAAGAAGTTTTGTAAAGTCATGTGTCCTAGATTTGAAGATCCCTCTCGGAGAACCATTGTAAAGGATTTGTATCAACTATATATTGATGAAAAATATGCTCTTATGAAGAAAATCAAACAATTCAAGTTGAGAATGTGTTTAACTATAGATACATGGATGTCAATTCAAAATAAGAATTATATGGTAGTGATTGCACACTTCATTGATGAGGATTGGGTATTGTAGAAGACAATACTCAGTTTCTCACTTATAAGTGACCATAAAGGGGAATTGATTGGGAAGTGCATTGAAACAGTTTTACTAAAATCGGGAATTGATAGAGTGTTCACTATAACGTTAGACAATGCAACCGCCAACACCACTGCCCTTAGTTATATTGTTAGGAAGTTGAAGAGTTGGAATACTGAGGGTACAATTTTGAATGGAAAATATGTGCTTTTGAGGTGTAATTTTTATATTCTAAATCTAATTGTGAATGATGGTTTGAAGGATATGAATAATTCTGTGGCTAGTATAAGGAATGCATTGAAGTACGTAAAATCATCTCGCTTTAAGAAATATGTGGAGCATGAGAAATTAAAGAGTAAAGGACTTGTTGTGTTAGATGTGGCTACTAGGTGGAACTCCACTTATTTAATATTAGATAGTGCAATCAAATTTAGAAAAGCTTTTGAAAGGTTGGAATAAGAGGATTGTCATTATATCAATTATTTTATGGAGAATAAGTGTGGGAGGCAAAGGGTTGGGCCACCTTGTGTTGAACATTGGGAGAGTGCTAGTGTGCTTAATAAATTTTTAATAATATTTTATGATGTCATCTTAAATTTTAGTGATTCTCTAAAGGTGACCTCAAATTTATACTTTCTTTCATGGGTTACAATTCACAATAAAGTGAAGTCATTATGTGGTGAGAGAAATGAGCTTATTTGAACCATGACCACTAGCATGAAAATCAAATTCGATAAATATTGGGGTAGTTTGGAAACAACAAACAATATTTTAATGGTTGCTTGTGTGCTTGATCCTAGCTACAAATTCGGATACATGAAGTTTCGATTGGAAAGCTTTTTTCGGGTGAAAAAATCAAAGGAAATATTTTCAAAGATTAGAACATTATTGGATAAGCTATATAATTTTTATAAATCTTTGAAAAACCTTTTTTGGGGTGGAAAAATTAAAGGAAATGATTTCAAAGATTAGAACATTATTTGATGAGCTATATGATTGTTATAAATCTTTGAACCCAAATCCAAATTCTTGTGGTGGTAATTCATCTTCCATGGAGAATGATGGTGATGGTTTGTCTTTAAAAATTCAATTTGATGACAAATTATCAAAATCACAAAGTGAGGAGGAGTTGTTATGAGAGAGAAAACAAATAGAGGAAAATGAGAATTTTGTTGCTAATGAAGTGGAGTTCTATTTATTGGAGAAATGTGAGCTTAGGAATGCTAGATTTTATTTTTTAATTTGGTGGAAAAACTCATCAGGTACTTATCCTATCTTGTCATACATTGCGAAAGACATATTTGCTATGCAAGTTTCCAGTATGGCTTCTGAATCAGCATTTAGTACGAGCAATCGAATTCTTGATCCTTTTAAGAGTTCATTAACACCTAAGATGGCGAGG
This sequence comes from Cardiospermum halicacabum, assembly GCA_031304145.1. Taxonomy (NCBI): domain Eukaryota; kingdom Viridiplantae; phylum Streptophyta; class Magnoliopsida; order Sapindales; family Sapindaceae; genus Cardiospermum; species Cardiospermum halicacabum. The sequence goes on from CM062392.1 coordinate 13,656,975, forward strand.
GCTTGATATGTACTCAAAATTGGTCGAAGTCAAGAGAAATAGTTGATGATACTCCAACTATTCCATAAGATCATGCAACTCAATGTGAAGATATATGCATTGCCAATGAAGAGTTCTACCATCAAATTACAAATGGGAATTTCAATTACATTTTTACTATTTTTATTAGATTTTATGGTTTATCTCATTTGTATTAGAAATCTATGGTTGAAAATTATTTATAATTTATTTGTATTTTGAAGATGTATAATCTAACCAAAGAGGAGCATCAAATTCAGTAGATTCCACATGATTTAATCGGCGATGCAATCCAAGTAAGTTACTTTTATTATTTATTCACCTTTTGGTATTTATGCTACTTTTTCTTAGAGAGATAAATGATAGTGTTGATGCTTATTATTTGCATTGTTTTGACTCTATATTATGATGCCACGAGTTGTTATCACTACAATGAATTTTATTTTCTTTGTAAAATGTAAAATACTGTTGTTTTAGGTTCATGATGTTTTTATAATTTGGTTCTCTACAATTATTTCTTTTATATTCATATACTATACTAGATTCATTTCTAATGGATGTATTTGAAAGTTCTTTATGATCAAACATGTTTAGATCATCATCTTGCATCTTAATGAATTTAACTTTTCAATAGAGCATTAGAGTACATATATTCTCAATTGCTAAATAATGTTTATTATGTGATCAACGTGAGTATGATTTTTATTCAACATCTTATTTATCTGCATCTGATTTATTTATGGTGGTAATATTATTTTTTATATTCATGAAATGAATTTAAGTCCATTATGATTATTGAACCTAGAATTCTCCTACTGTTGTTAGTGATTCACTCAATGAATTTATATTAATATTTAGTTTGTTCTCAAATAGGTTCTATCCAATTTTACTAGTTAAATTTGATATACCAGTTATAGTTATGTAAAATAGTAACCATGGTTTTCATTAAACACAACTTGTTTTTTTATTTCTATTGAACTAACCAACAACTTTGTATTAAAACAAGTTTTTGATCTTTATAATTGCCACGGCCAGTCAGAATATCTTTGTATCAAAACAAGTTCTAGATCAGTTTATGGCTCTATGGCTCTCTGCAATTATTTCTTTGTATTCTATGGATGGAATTTGGTTTTGAAAAGTTGAATTATTATTATTTATATTTGTAGTCAATTTTAACATATTTTGGATTGTATTGCTATGTTTATTTGGACTGTTTAAATTGAAGATATTTAGATATTCAGTATTGTTTAAATTGAAGTTCCTACAATGACTTCATAAGTTTAGGTGATATTATTTTAAAAAATTTTGCTTGTTAAGATGCATGCTCAGGTTTGAATTTATACCATCTATTCTCAATTTAATTAACTTAAAATGCAATACTATGATTTACATTAGAAAGGATTGGTTGAATGAGTACATCAAATTGGTTCAACACAGGTTAAAATTAGTTCAAATTAAGATAATGGGCCCCTAACAAGTAAGGCCCAAACCGACCCGACTCGAAGAAAACCGACACGGCCAATTTAAGCACTCTAGTCGGTCCAATTTGGTTTTCAATGTTCAAAACTGATCAAATTTGGTTTTAGTTTGGTTTCGAAAAAACCCGACCCGACCCGACCCTACTAAAAACAAAACTAACATCATTAAAACCCATAACTACTCTATTATTTCCTCCGTTAAGCAACACCAAATTTAACCTAGCATTTTTACTTCCCCTACCCCATCTACACCTAACAAACCAATTAACATTCCTCATTCTACTTTCATTCAATTCAAAGCAAACCAAAATAGTAACTACTCATCTCCTCAATCAGTTTACTTAGTCTTATACTCTGCTCTCTCTATCAGTGAGGAACAACCCTTATTAGCTTGTCAATATATAACCTAATCCCAACCGCCCGCCTGAAAATGGGTTCTCTAATAATCAGAATTCATCATCTCCTTAGCCTTCTAATCCTAACCTCTAGATTGGCTTTAGATTGGCTTTGAGAAAAATGATTACAGTCTAGAGTTTATTGATACTAATCCTCTCAGGAATCCCGATATTAAAAGCGGTAAAGTGTTTCATAGCAAACCTGGGGTGTTCTTTAGGGTCTCAAGTTGGCCTGATCTTTAGGAGTGAAGAATATTATTATTGAGATGGACAACCAAGCCCTCACTCAAGTCATTAACAACCCAGTCACTGCCCTCTTAGTGGATGGAGCTATCTTGATGCAGATTAAGGACATGCTTCTATGACAGTGGAAGATATCAATGAATCAAATCTTTACGAAGCAAATACTTATGCAGATATTTAGCGAGCTTAGACATAACCTTAAATCTCGTATGTATGAACATATAAACTACTCCTCCATTTCTTATTGTCATGTTATAATATGAGATTAAAAGTATAATTTAGAATAAGATGCGTGTAATGTGATATCTTGATAATATACTACTAAAAATTAAAAATTAGGGTGTGTTCAGCCATAACGATTGAAATAGCGATTAGCGGGCTGAAAAGCGATTCAAATAGCGGTTACGACAAATAGGTGTTTGACGATAATAATCAAAATTAGCGGTTAGCGATCTACATAGCAATTTCCAAACTGTTATTTGAAACAGCATTGGGTAAAACGTATCAAAATGTTTCCATTTATGTCCTAAAAAATTTAATGATATTAATTATTATATTAAAAATTTTAGTTATGATCGGAATATTTTTATATTTGTTATATTGACTTTATATTATACCATAATTTCATGGAGTTATCAAATGCAATTATTTATATAATATAATATAATATAACATTACTATGGTGAATTATAATTTTTTATAATTCTATAAATTTGAAAATTTTAATGTAAATATGTTAAATAAAAATTGGAGTAACAAATATTAAAATAAAATAATATCTCTTTTAGCAATTTTACATCTAAATGATATTTGAAACCGCTATCGCTATTACCGAACAGTCATTTGAACCGCTATTACAACTGCTATACAAATCGCTATTATAACCTGTTAATTGTTACAACTACTTTAACTACTATTTAAATCGCTGATTTCAATCGCTAAGGCCGAACACAACCTTAAATATGCGCATGGGAGAAGTTCTTAGATGTGGTCAATTTGGATACTCATGAGTAAATTTTCATCTCAAATCCCAAATTGATTTGAAAATTATTAAACAATGATATCAAGGAGATGGATGTGTGCCCAAACATGTCACAACACCTAGGGATGGTCATTTGACCAATGAATCGACGAACACGTGGGTGTCCGACCTACGAATCCGCAATGGATTTGGGTTCATGGGTTCATGGGTTCACGGGTTGAGTTTGGGTGAAAAATAACACTCGTCATGGATGTGGATTCAGGTTCGAGTGCAAAAATATAATCCGTCCGAACCCGCACCCAATAAATACTAAATATGTTAAATAATTTTATTTTATAATTTATCTATTTGTCTCTTCTTTATTGGGTGAGTTCTTTTATTTTTCTAACCCTGAACCTAATTAGCCGTCATATTGTCTTCCTTCTCCATCTGACACTTCTCAATTCTCTTATCAACTGTGAATCTTTTCATCTTCGAACTCTTTCTCACACTTCTCAGGTATGAAGTTTGTTTATTTTCATTTCATCATCCAACACACACATAATCCATTGTAGTTATACTATATTCTTGATTTTTGATTATATGATTAATCTCTGTTGCTTAGAGAGTCAGAGTCAAAACAGAATTAAAACCCCTACATCAATGACTCAGTTTTCATTCTTGCAAAAGGAATCATCGAATCAATCCTCGAAAGTCAAGGTACTGATGTTCCTCAATTTCATTCAAATATTTAAATATAAATTAAATAAATTTTATAAACCACGTAATCTTGTTTCTCAAGGTACTTACTAGTGCTCTCAATTTGAATAAAATTTGCTACTTTTATTAATACATTTTTTGTCAATACATTCTACTACTACTACTATTATTATTATTATTATTATTATTATTATTATTATTATTATTATTATATAGAAATCTATAATCACTTAATGACTTGAAGATGTGGGAAATACATGTTCAAGTGAAAGTGTGAAAGATGATTATTGATAATCATTTTAATTGATCAAACTTTATTTCAATGTTTGTTTGAATTTGAACTATGTATTAAATATTAAACTAGCACTATTTTTATTTTTTATTTTGAAAGTTTGGATTGTTTAAATTTCATGTTTTAAATGTTTGGTTTTAATCTATATTTGAGATTTTGTATTAAACTAGTAAGTTGGCTCACGCTTTGTGCGAGGAACTATTTAAAAAAAAAAATAGTTTATATATATTTATTTATTTTTATTTGATAATAATATATACTTTGCAATAAACCTATAAATATAATTATATTTATTTTTAAATAAAATATAAAATATATATCATTGTAGTGATTCGGAACTACAGTCGATCCGGACTGATTAGACCGGATGATTCAGAGCTAAATGTGGACCGATTCCAAGTGTCAAGGTATCCTGCAAAAGGGTAAAATAACATCCGAGCGGACCTGGGGACACCGATGTGGTGTCTGCCGTAGGCACTCCGATGCTCAAGTCAGTTCTAGACTGAAAACAAATGAGAAACTAAATTAACAAAGGAGAGAATTAACTTCCTATGATCAATGGTTCCTGTCGGAAGTATGGTCTCGGAAGATAAGCGACTGGCACCTGAGAAAGCTCTGGGCTTAGTTAACTGAGATCGATAAAGTAACCTGAGTTGAGAGTTATACACCGAAGTGTAGTCGGAGATGAAGATAGCTGAATAGGGATTTTGACAGAGTTTCAGTAAGTCAGAGAGCGTGTCTAACAATGAGAATGTACCTTCTATTTATAGATGGTTTAGGAGACGTTGGCCGAATCTTGCTGAGATCTTTGCGGATGAATCTCCGTAGAATCCGGGATCTGGCCAACTAATGGCTTAACCAAACGACTCAAACTCGGAGAGTGATGGGCCAGTGGGCTCTTCGGAATTTAAGGCTTGGCCTTCTTGGAATTTAGGGCCTGGGCCTGGGCTTTTGTCCGCATGCCTTGATGGGCTTGGGCCTTACATCTGAACCGGGCTCGGAAATTATGGGCTATTACAAATTCCCCCAATCATCCGTAAGGGTGGTTCCGAGCGGATGAATGAGACGAGAATTTGAAATGGTTGGAAACAGCTGTCGAACACGTCACATCACAAGGGTCTCTCCACTGGGCGAGTGACACGTGGAGAAGCTTCTCCAGAAAGCTTCACCTCTTCACCTACCCATACACCTATAAATAGGCTCGAGTCCCCCCACTTTCCCATTTTCGAATTTTTCAGACTCTCTCTCTCTTTTCATCTCTCTAGATCCTCTCAGACTTCTTTCAGCAGACATTCGTCGGTTTTCGCTTCGTATCCCCTTCACGAACACAAGGTGAATACTTTAATACCTTTTCTTTGTTTTTGCTGATGAATGCCTGTTTTTGTGTGTTTTTCTCTTCTTTTTTTCACTGTTTCGTCAGAGAAAATGAAGGGTTTCGGTAACCCGACCTGAGTTGTAGTGTCTGTTTACCAATTTTGAAAGAATAGACATTCTTGGTGAAATAATTAGAAGCCCTTTGGGGATTTTCCGGCCATTTTGAGCCTTTTCTGGCGATTTTGGACCCAAATTATATTTTCTGGTTAACCAGAAGGTACCATTGATTTGACTGTTGACATTTTCGAATAGGTATGTCAAGTGAAGTGACTGAATCCGAGATACAAAAATTTTTTGAAGATGATCCGGCCGGAAACGATGATAGTCATTCTACTTCCAGATCGGCTGGAGGATCCAACAGTCTGGATCTAAGTCCGAGAACTATGGAAAAGATCCGAGCGGAATTGAGAGGTGATAGTGACCCACCGGAATTCCGGCCGGAATATTAATAGAAGTAGTGGATGAAGCCACAGACCGTCTGGTAGTGCACCCTTCGACTTTCGGGCCCTAGGAATCCAAACAAAGGATTGTCCTTCTATCATCCGTCCGGATCAGATGGATGACATTCGTAGGGTTCACAATATTCGGGAAGACATTTTGATCCGTGCGCCCGAGGTCGAAGAGCGGGCCGATTGGGTTATTGACGGGTGGACCCCAATGTATACACTCTTACTGAGAATGGGTCTCAAATTTCTGATCGGAGGGATGCTCCGAAAATTTTGCTAAAGGTTACGGATTGCTCCGAGTCAGGTGAATCTGAATACCATGAGAATTTTGTGGTCGTTCGACGAGATGGCCGAAGTGAAAGGAATAAATTGTGAAGTCGTAGATGTTTATGCGGCTTATTCCGTACAGAAACTAAATTGTGATCCGGGTCGGGTGTATCTTCATTGTCACTCGAATCAAATGAGGGTGTTCCTAAATCCCGCCTCATATGATAAGGCGTGGAAAGAACGGTTTTTCTTCGTATCCGGTCGATGAAGGGAAGAGGGTGACTGTGACATTCCGTATTGGTGGAATTCCGAGCGAAGTATAAGGGCGACTTTTAGCTCGGAATTCTTCTCTTTTTATTTGTCTTAATAATCTTTGATTATGACAAACGTGTGTTTATTTTGTAGTGGAAATCGAAAAATCGAACTGTCCGTGCGGTTTAAACAGCGAAGCTATTATTAATCGCATTTTATCTTTCGATCCGGAGATCCGCGATCTTCAGAATTTGGTTCCGCTTCTTCCTGACCCAACCAAAAAATGTCAAGTTCCGAGGATGGACGGAAAAGATCTAAGGAAGAAAAAGAACAAGGGGTCCTCCAAAGCGGCGGAGGCCCTTAATTATCTTATGAAGCAATGTCCGAATAAGGGCGTCGTAATTGGTAGTCCTTCCGGAGCTGGGAAGGAGAAAGAAAAGGATAAGGCCACTAGGGTCTCTGTTCGAAAGCCGAGCAAGGATAAGGGGGTCGCAGTGGTGAGGACCCGTGAAAAAGGTGGGTCAGACATTCCGGACCCTAAGAAGCAGAAGACCTCTCTGGAGGTTCAAATCTTGGAGGAGTCCGAGATCGTCCCTCGGATTTTATCTATGCCTGCTGGCACTTCTTTTTTCAAGGAGCCTGGAGTGGCTCTTGAGGCTTTTAGAGGGATGATTCTGAAGGAAGACCAGAAGTTCCTCTATGATAATCGCTCTCATCTAGTCGAGGAGCTATTGCTGGTGAGCCACAAGGTAATGTCTGAACCTCTCCTGGTATCTGATGAGTTGTTCGGAATCTAATATCATTGCTCATTGTGCAAATGGTTCAAATTGGCCATGCCTTTGACCAACAATGGGATCGCCATGTTGCTGCAGTAAAAAAGGCTTGCGCCGACTGGGACTCCTATAAGAAGAACATAGATGATGTCCAGTAGAAGTTGGAGGCCACCATCTCCGAACTGAATAACCTGAGGCTAATCGCTCAGGATAAGGAGAAAGAGCTTGCTTCCGAGAGGGAGAAGACGAAAAGGGTGGTGGAGGAATCCTCCATGCTGAAGGGGACCGTTGAGTCCTTGTCTTCTCGAATGGCAGAGATGGAGAAAGGTCTGGCCGAGGGCGAAGAGAAGACATGCAGATGGAGGCCCGAACGGAGGTCGAGGTCAAGGGTAGGGTTTACCAGAAGTTTTTGGCTAGTACCCTAACTGAATAGGTGGCCGAGAGAAGGTACGACTACTTGCAGCAGCTCGCGGAGGCTACTAGTGCTTCACTTCCGAGCCCTACCGAGGATAGTGACTTGGAGAAAGACGGGGAAGAAGAAGAAGAAAAGGAAAAAGAGGTGGAAGATGCTAATGTTCCTGAGAAATGAGCTGAGGAAGGTGCTTCCGGTCCTGTGGAAGTCGCCCCAATTTTTGTTGTGCCTCTTGTCACCAAGGCTACTCCCGAGGGACATAATGTCGAGGAGGAGTTGACCCTTGATGACTTAGAGCTTTAGGTCTTGCATCCTTTATTTTGTATTTTTCGTCTTCTGTTCAAATTTGTATATCTTTTCTCCATCTGAATGAAATTTATTTTGCTTTTCTTCCGATTCTTTCTTATATGAATGTTCTAAGTATTGAAATGAAAATAAGCTGAAGCAGAAGTAAATAAAAGATATTCGGAACTTGATATATGGATAAGACATTCAAATATAAACAATGAGGTTCCAAGATAAGTAATCTGAGTCGATGCTCGATTTTCATTAATTGAATTGGAATGGTCCTTTCGGACATGACAATGCTGGTCCTTTCGGACGATAATTAACAATAGTCTTGTCGGACTTTTTCAATTTCATTGTCCTTTCGGACTTGTGTACACAGTATGAAGAGTAATCAACTTTTTACAAGTGTTGATTCGGAAGATTGAAGCGCTGTATGTGGTCTTATTTTATGCCCAAGCGGAGTTCTCAAGGATAGTTTTGTTTTGAGCTCAGTTCTTTGTTTTATTCTTCGTCTTGAGGGATTTTCCATGCTCTTGTTTAATGTTCTGGTACGGACATCTCGCAAAAATAAACTTTAGGGGTTAGAGCATGATTCGGAACCTTTGTAGTACGGACTTATGTGTCTTAGCTCCTTAACTTATCTTGGTTTGATATTCATTTTCTGGGATATGTTTTGGCATTTTGCCTTAAGTTCCGTACTACCTGAAATCTTAACACTCGGTGAGGGAGGTCCTAAACGTATTGAGGACCCTCCGATGCTTAAGTCAGTAATCGATTCGGAAGGAAAATCGAAATTGAAATGCGAGTATTAAAGGGTTCTTTAGAAAAACCTGATGTCCCTTCGTGGGGACTTATGGTCCGAACGGACGTTGGCTTCTGACTGCAAAGCAACTAGAGGGTTAGGATGGTCCTCAACTTATTGAGGACCCTCCGATGCTTAAGTCAGTAATTGATTATGAGAGCAAATCATAATTGAAAAATAGACTTGAATGTAAAGAGTTTATAGTTTGAGGTCGGAACCTGGTCCCCGGAATACATGGGGTTTGTTCGTTTTAGAACTGGAATTTCTTCAAGTGAGCTGCATTCCATGTGTTTCGGACTGCTTTGCCGGTTTCGTCTTGAAGTTGATATGCCCCTTTGCCTATTACTTCTGTAATTTGGTACGGACCTTCCAAGGATTCATCCAATTTGTTTGCATTGAAGTTTTTCGAAACATCCAATCTCCTACGAAAAAGGTTCTTACTCGAACAGATTTGTTGTAAGCTTTTTCGATGATCCTTTTGTATTTTTTCATTTTTACTTCGAAATTTTCTCGTAGCTCGTCGATTGTGGCGAGGTCAAAGTCTAACATAACTTGGTTCTAATCGTGGAGTGGATATCGCCCGAATCTCACATCGGAAGAAAGTATTGCTTCAACCCCAAATACTAGAGAAAAAGGGGTTTATCTGGTCAGAACCCTCAGTATTGTTCTATAAGACCATAGGACATCAGGCAACTCTTGAACCCATGCACCTTTGTGCTTCCCCAACCGTTTCTTGAGGATAGTCATAAGGGTTTTGTTTGTCGCTTCAGCCTGACGATTCGCTTTCGGGTATCTGGGAGTAAAGAAGTTCACCTTGATGTTCCAAGCGATGCAAAAATCTTGAAATACCTTAGAGATGAATTGCGAGCCATTATATGTGATGATTTCGTTTGGAACCCCAAACCGGCAGAGGATGTGCTTCCACACGAAGTTCCTGACGACTAGATATGTGATATTGGTGAATGCCTCGGCTTCTACCCACTTAGTGTAGTAATCAGTGACAAGAAGGATGAACCTTTCACATTTCCCATGAGCGGGTGGAAGTGGTCCGACTATGTCCATTCCCCATTTAGAGAATGGTCATGGAGACGAGATTCCGTTCAGAAGTTTGGCCGGAGCATGAATGTAGTTTCCGTACCTTTGGCAGTTTCCACATCTCTTGGCTAGTTTTTTGGCATTTATTTTCATGGAAGGCCAATAATACCTAGCTCGGAAGCATCTGAACGCTAGGCTTCTTCCCCCGGAATGGTTTCCAACTTGACCATTGTAGAGTTCTTGTAAGACCCTCTTCGTGTTGCCTTCATCCAGGCACAACTGATAAGGACCACTAAGGGATCTTCTATAGAGTATTCCTTCGATCACTGCAAATCTAGCTGCGGATGTACGCAATTTCCGAGCAGCTACCTTATCTTGGGGCAGCAGTCCGGATTGAATATATTAGAGGATTGACTTAATCCAACTTTCTTGCTGATTGTTGATTGGAAGGATTTCAAATTCGAGTGATTCTGCTTTAATGGAAGATTTTTCGATGTGTCCGTGTAGAATGTACCTTATACCCGGATCCTAACTGCTGAACCGTAAGAGGCGAGAACGTCCGCACAACTATTTTCCCCCTTGGAATTTGTTCAAACGATATTGTTAACAATGATTGCTGGATGGTTTGAACTAATTCAAGGTAGGCTTTCATTCTATCGTCCTTAGCTTGATAGGTTCTAGTGATTTGGTTTACGACTAGCTGAGAGTCGCATTTGACTAGCAGATTTTTTATGTGTAAACTTTGGGCTAATTTTAGTCCGGCGATCAATGCTTCGTACTCTGCTTCGTTTTTGGTGACTTGAAAGTCACAGTGCAAGGAATATTTTAGTAGCTGTCCATTTGGATTTATCAATACGATCCCTACACTGCCTCCTTGTGAGTTGCTAGCTCCATCGACTTCTAATATCCACTGATCGGGCTTTTCTTCCGTGGTGTTGACATTCTGAGGTGGGACTGCAAAGTCTGCCACGAAGTCCGCCAGTGCTTGAGATTTTATGGTCGTACGAGACTTATAGCTGATGTCGAATTTACTTAGTTCCACAACCAACTTCATCATCAGTCCGGATACTTCAAGTTTGTGTAAGATCGCTCTGATTGGGTAGGATGATATGATAGTTATTGGATGGGCTTGGAAGTAGGGTCTCAGTTTCCGAGAGGCCGATACTAAGGCCAAGGCAAGTTTTTCCATACTACTATACCTTGTTTCGGCGTCCTCGAGGGACTTACTGGTGTAGTAGATAGGTTGTTGGGTTTTTCCCTCCTCTCGGACTAAGACGGCACTGACTGCTGCTTCGGAGACGGCCAGATAGATGTACAACTTTTCCCCAGATTCAGATTTGGCCAAAACTGGTGCTTTTGAGAGGTGGAGTTGAACTTTTTGTAGGGCCTCTTCACACGATCTTGACCAATCAAAGTTCATGCCTTTCTGAAGTAACCGGAATAAGGGTTTAAGATATTCAGATGATCTCGGACGGAATTGATTAAGAGCCGCGATTCTTCTGGTCAGACATTGAATATCTTTTTTGTTCTCTGGAGTTGGTATTTTAGAACACCATCTAGTTGGCTTGGATTTGCCTCAATCCCCCTTTTTGTTACCATGAAGCCAAGGAATTGGCTAGAGCCTACTCCGAGTGAACACTTAGCTGGGTTCAACTTCATGTTGTACTTCCTCAAAATTTGGAAGGCTTCTTCAGGTGTTCGATATGTTGTTTAGCTTTTAGAGACTTCACAAGCATATCGTCCACATAGACCTCCATGGTCTTTCCGATTTGATCGGAGAACATTTGATTGACTAGACGCTGATATGTTGCACCAGAGTTTTTGAGTCCGAACGGCATTACATTATAGCAATAAGTTCCTCTTTCAGTTATGAAGGCTGTTTTTTCCCAATCTGCTGGGTCCATTTTGATTTGATTGTACCCAGAGAAGGCATCCATGAAGCTTAGGAGCTCATGTCTCATGGTTGCGTCTACCATTGTGTCAATGTAAGGGAGAGAGGACAAATCTTTCGGACACGATTTGTTTAGATCGGAATAATCTACACATACCCGCCATTTGCCATTTTTTTTTCTGACGACTACGACGTTAGCCAACGAGTCTGGTACTTCACCTCTCGGACCATACCATTTTTCAGAAGGTTCTGGACTTCTTCGTTGATGATTTGGTTCTTTTCAGAAGCGAATTTTCTCCTTTTTTGCTTGATGAGCTTAGCCTTAGGATCGACTCCCAATTTATGGGCAATGATGCCTATGTCGATACCTATCATGTCCGCGTGGGACCAAGCAAAACAATCGAGGTTAGCTAAAATCCAAGTTAGGAGTTTACCTCTTAGTTCCGAGTCAAGTGCTGATCCAATTTGGATCTTCCTGTCGGAATGTTCCAAATCAATTTGAACTTCCTCAAGGGGTTCGGGCACTGGAACTGCCATTTGGCCTTTGGTGGAGGCTCCATTCTGTAATTGCTATGCTGCCGGCGCTTTCTTAAAGCTGGTGTGATAGCATTCCCTTGATGCTTTTTGGTCTCCTTTGATTTCTTTGATCCCCCATTTGGTAGGGAATCGGAGAGTCTGATGATAGCTCGAAGGAACAGCTTTCATCTTGTGAATCTAAGGTCTCCCTATGATTAAATTGTAGGACGACTGTGCGTCTACTAGGAGGAACCTGGTCACGAGATTGACTCCACCTGCAAAAACAAGTAAAGCGATCTCACCTATAGTCTTCTTTGATTCTCCACTGAACCCGGTGAGTGTTGTCGTGTCTCGGATGATAAGGGATTTATCTAAATGCATTTCCTTGAGATCCGGAAGAAACATGATGTTCGCTGAGCTTCCATTGTCAACAAGGACCCTCTTTAACTTGTAGTTGGATATTTGTAGCGTTATGACCAGCGCAACGTGGTGCGGATCTGCAAGTCACTGCATGTCTTAATCAGAAAATGAAAGTTCATAGGTGAGAAGGGTTCTACTTGGTCGGACAGAGGCTTCATTGATGCTTTCGAGCTCCCTAGCATGTTTTTTTGCGGAACTTTGGGTTATTCCGCTCACCACTGAGCCACCGTGAATAATGCCAATTATCCGTTCGACTTCTGGGGCTTCGTCTGGCATCTCAATTGCCTTCGACTCGTGATGTTTTTCTTCGGACCTTTCGAGCATTTGCTTCCCTTTCTCGGACAGAAACTCGTGCAAGCGTCCTTTCTTCAGTAGGGAGGCTACCTCAAATCGTAATGTCACGCAATCCTCCGTTCTATGGCCATGATCATTGTGAAACTGATAAAACTTGTTTTTATCTCTTTGATATGCGGGAGTCCGCATTTGTTCTGGCCATTTAACAGAGGATCCCAAGTCCTTCATTACTGCGACTAGGGCTTTCGGCTCTATAGTTAAATCATAGGTCGGGACCGGTCGTTTTGTTTTGTTTTCATCGTTCCTACCAGAGGTTCCGGACGGACCTGAATTAATGCGAGGGTCATGCCTTTTGTACGGCTCGAACCTCCCCCTGCGAGGCTTGTTGTCGCGCTACTCGGACTTGCCATTAGCCCTACTTTTAGCCATGGCAGCCGTTGCAGTATCTTCTTCTAACTTGATTTGTCGAGTTGCAATTGCAAGGGATTCTTCTAGCGTCCGAGGTTGGTATTTCGCCAGCTGTTCGTACAGACGGGAGAAAGGGGGCAGACCCTTTCTGAATGCGGTTGCGGCAGTTGATTCCACAACGTCTGGGATTGTGAAGCGAGAGACATACTCTTGGAGGCTTTCACTTTTTTTCTTGGCCACGAAAAATAAGTGATCCGTGGTTAACCTGAAACGCCTGCGGCTAGAGAATTTGACAACAAAATCATCAACAAGTTGAGAAAACGAATGAATAGAGTTGTTCGAAAGGTTAAGAAATCAAGTTAGAGCTAGTTCGCCCAAACTACTATTAAACGTCTTGCAAGTTATGGCTTCACGGGTGTCGCTCGGAAGATTCACCAAGGACATTTCTTGGCGGTACTCGGCTACGTGCTCCGCCGGATCTAAATCCCCTCGAAACTTGTGGAAGGTCGGGATGATACTTCTTTCGGCATTTCTACAGTAGCGATCCTATCCACAAATGGGGAGAGGATCTGGATGTCCGCAGCAGAGCGTTCAAATGGTGCCGAAATTCCAAGAATAGTCCTGATGACGGCCTGGAAATTCTCAGCCTCTTTCGCCATTCCTCTTTTGATCTTTTGGATCTTAGACAGGAGGAGCCTGTTGGCTTTGTGGTTGACTGAATTGTCACCGTTTGCATTTGAGGTGGTGTCATTATTGGCCATATTGTTCATTCGCAAGGTAAGTTCCTGGTTTGCTGCCTTGGTTCTGGCATTCTCTTCTTCCAGCCGGCGCATGCGATCCATCATGGCCCTAAGTTGTTGCTCAACAATCAAATCGTTAGCCATGAGAAGAGTAGTGAATTTTGAATCAAATTGAAGAAAGTGAAAGAGATTAGTTTTGCAGGAAACTTATCGTCGGCCCCACGGTGGGCGCCAAATTGTAGTGGTTCGAAACTACAGTGGATCCGAACTGATTGGACCGGATGATTCAGAGCTAAATGTGGACCGATTCCAAGTGTCAAGATATTCTGCAAAAGGGTAAAATAACGTCCGAGAAGACCTAGGGCACCGATGTGGTGTCTGCCGTAGGCACTCCGATGCTCAAGTCAGTTCTGGACTGAAAACAAATGATAAACTAAATTAACAAAGGAGAGAATTAACTTCATGTGATCAATGGTTCCTGTCGGAAGTATGGTCTCGGAAGATAAGCGGCTAGCACTTAAGAAAGCTCTGGGCTTAGTTAACTGAGATCGATAAAGTAACCTGAGTTGAGAGTTATACACCGGAGTGTAGTCGGAGATGAAGATAGCTGAATAGGGATTTTGGCAGAGTTTCAGTAAGTTAGAGAGCGTGTCTAACAATGAGAATGAACATTCTATTTATAGATGGTTTAGGAGACGTTGGCCGAATCTTGCCGAGATCTTTGCGGATGAATCTCCGCAGCATCCGGGATCTGGCCAATTGATGACTTGACCAAACGACTCGGACTTGTAGAGTGATGGGCCAGTGGGCTCTTCGGAATTTAGGGTTTGGACCTGGGCTTTTGCCTGAATGCCTTGATGGACTTGGGCCTTACATCCGAACCGGGCTCAGAAATTATGGGCTATTATAATCATATAAAGGGAGGATTCATGCTATGAAGTTATAAGTTCAATGTCGCTGAAGTGTGTATTTCATTTATTTGTTACGATACTATTAGTGATATATATATATATATAAGAAATATAAAATGTAATAAATTTATTTATTGATCACACTATTTATATTTTAAAAGAAATAGAAAGTCCAAATTTTTGAAATGTTAAATTAATTTATTCAAAATATTCAAATTCTTAACTTTAAATATAAATAATAATTCTTTATGATAATTTAAAGATTTATTTTTAAAATTTGTATTCACTAATAATATATATATCAATAATTACAAATAAACTTGAATTTTAATTCACCACTATAATCAATTTTACAACTCAGAATTTCTAAATAAAAGTAATTTAAAGATTTTTAAATTTGAATATATAGCTCAGATTTCTAAACTTGAATATAAATTCACCACTATAAACATGATTTTCAATAATCAATAATTATTTTGTAAATATTTAAAAAATTATTAACTTTTATAAAGTAGTAAATTTGAAACTTTTAAAAGTAGTGACAAATATTTTTATTAATTGAATAATTGACTCTTGAAAGAATACAAACAATCACAAGTTATGGATTTTAAGAATATTGATAATGAATAAAATAATTGTCT
Source organism: Cardiospermum halicacabum (assembly GCA_031304145.1). Lineage (NCBI taxonomy): Eukaryota > Viridiplantae > Streptophyta > Magnoliopsida > Sapindales > Sapindaceae > Cardiospermum > Cardiospermum halicacabum. The sequence continues at coordinate 13,672,552 of CM062392.1, forward strand.
TTTATTTTATTTATTTAATTTTTTTTAAACTATTACATATATATATATATATAATATTTTCTGTATTTGTTTGTATATTTAAAAGTGATGAAATTAAGTTAAAATTTGAAATTAAAGTATCATTAAATTATTTATAAAACAATAATTATTTATAGCAATAGATATAACGCACATCATCGATGGATAAAACTAAATTAGCACTTAATTATAACAACTATAATTTAAAAGAAATGAAAAGTTATCTAATTTAAAATAATTGATTAATGCATTAGTATTATTCATTAAAACTAAAACTAATACAATAATAACAACAAATAAAGTTTTTAAATATCTAATAAAATTTACAAAATAAAATGTGATACTTAAAAATAATATCTATGTTTGTTAATATTTCTTTTATTTCTTTATTTTAATACTATATATATATATATTACTTAATTTGCTAACATAAACTTGTAAATCGAGAAAATATCCCAAACCGATATTTCAAATTTGAAGAAGAGTTTTAAAATTAATGAATATTATGTTAATTTATAAAAAATAACAATTAATTGCAATATTTTCTTCTCTCACAGTTAAAGAGAGTGATTGTATCTCTATTTTTTCTTCTCCATTTTTCTAAAAGTTATTGTTTTCTTCTATTTAAAATACCAGTAAAAAATAATAATTAAACAATAAAATCAAAAGAAAATAAAACATATTAAAAATATTTATTGTCATATTTTTTATATATAAGTGGAAAAAAACTATTAAATTAACAAATATAAAACATCAAAGATTTTTAAATTCGATTATTAATTTAATTGACAATAAAAAAGTAACTTTTTCATTTTAATTTTTTTCAAGTTTCATATTCTTTTAATATTTATCTACATTAGAAAATAATAAATTTAAAAAATAAAAATTTTATTTGCTTATAGAAAATTGATTGAAAATTTAAACTCCACAAATTTTATTATAAAATTAAAAATAAATAAATAAAAATATAATAATATTGAAAAATATATTAAAGAGAACTACATCACAACTCACTAGTTTTTGGACTTAGCAATCAACATCTTTGTTGCATGTGAAACTAAAACTAAAACAAAAGAGTATTAGAACAAATATAAGACTGCTAATTTACATTGCAATTGGTTGATTTTCATATGAAGAAAAGACAAAATAGAAACACAAACATTTTGCCTAGAAAAATGAAAGGAAGAGAATAATTACCAATTTTCACAACTGATTGATTGCAATTTCAATTTGTTGTTTTGTTGGGAATGGATAAAGTATAAATAGAGAGACGTTCATAAATAATAAACGAATAAAAATATGAAAATTCATTATAATGTATAAAAGACATATAATTAATACAAATTTAATAATTTTAAACATCTTTTTAGAATATTCTTACAATATGCTTTTTGAATTTAGAGTGAAAAAAAAGTTGAGATTAAAACAAAAACTTGCAATTAAAGGTGGAAAACGAAATGAAAGATTTCAAGAATTAATGGGAGAGTAAAGAAAAAAAAAATTAAAATCAAAAGAAAGCAAAAGCAAACACACATATCATCATTTGGTTCGTTAAAAGTCTTTAAATATCAAGACATCTCTTTTTTTTTTATGTTTTTCTACCCAACGGAGAACGCTTAAGGCTGCCACGTCATTTTGTGGGGCCGCTGAACGTTCTTCTTTTTATATATATATATATATTTATTTATTTATTTATTTATTGTGGACTATGAATGTGATTTTTAATCTATAGTGATAATTTTTTTTAGTATTTTAGTTAGGGCATCTCTAATGCCACATCATGAAATTTGGGATTGGGATCATAGATCTCCCATAGTCGATCCCGTCTGCAATCCGAAGTTTATTATTTTAATAATAAATATATACAATAATAATTTTATAAAATTCATATATATATATATATATTTAAAAATATATGATAAATTCAAATATATTTTTTTAAATTTTTTAATAAAATTTTAAAATAAATAATTTAGAATTAAATATTTATAATAATATATCTAAATAGATATAATTGGAAAAAATTAATTTTAATATTATATAAATATTTAATTTTTTTAAAATTAATAAAAGTTAATTGAAAAAAATTAACAAATTAGTTGTTAAAATTAAAATAGAATAAAATATATAATTTTTATATAACATAAAAAACAAATTTAAAAAAAAAAAAAAAAAAAAAAAAACAGAAAATGAGAGCATTGGACATCCTTCTGTGTAGGGACCGTCCCACGTGCCTCTTGTTTGTCCAATGGTGTGGTGGGTCTCTGGCAGGGACGCCAACTAGGATTTAGCATGGGTCTGGGATGGTAAATTTTAACCGTTGGAGATGGTCTTAGGTGGGTGACCCATGGGTTCACCTATGAGTGTCAAAATGGGTCATGACTCAATGCGTAGGCACGAACACACTAAAAATAAATGAGTTGGTTTAAAGATAAATGGATTTTGATCTAGTTATGACACGATATGCTTAACTTACTTATAAACGAGTCGAGTTGAGTTTGACTAACAAGTTAACGTGTCGACCCGCATAATTGGGGTTAAAATAAAATTTATATAATTTTAAAAGATTAAATAATAAATTTTAATAGATATTATCAATCTAACAAAAATTATAATTTATAATAGATATTATCAATCTAACAAAAATTATAATTTATAATAGATATTATCAATCTAACAAAACCCTCGCTTTTTAGAAAATTAGAAGCTATTCTGTCTCTCTGCCTCATCTCTCGCCTTCAACCACCCGACACAACTTCCTCTCCTCTACCTTCTGTCTCGTCATCAACCAACCATTACTCAATTATCGCCTCCGCAACATTCTCTTCGTGGTTTGCCTCAAATGAAACTCTTCTTGATGGTTATCTATTGTTAGTGTTGTCAGCAATCCCGTCGTCAATTTCTTGTGTGGTATATATTTTTTTGTAACATTAACAGTCTCAAGCCCAATTCTTATATCTTTAGCTTAGGAGTAAGTGTCTCTATTTGATTTGATATATTTTATTAGTTTTAATCAAACTTGCAAGTGAAGGTGTATAGGTTTAGATGAATGAGTTAAACAGATTAACGGATAAACAGGTTAAATGAGTTAACGCACAAATAGGTTCAATAAGTTAACAGATAAATAGGTTAAATAGGTAATCGAGTTGTACGATTACAAATTTTGAGTTATTTAACCAAATTAATCGTGTCGATACGTTAACACGCGTATTAAACAAATTCGTGTCGAGTCGAGTTAGATATAAATGTAATCAGATCAGGTTGAGTTCAGTCAAACTCGATTCATTAACATGAATTAACATCTCCTAGGTCCACCCAAATCCGTAGGTCAAAATCCGCACTCGAACCTGTCAAACATGTAACGAGTCTGGGTTGGATTTAAATCTAAAAAATTAAATAAGTTTACATTTGGGTTGGTTAAATCCACTGGAATCCCACCAATTACCATCCCTGAAAGCACTAGCACCATAAAAGAAAATAATAACAAAAAAAAATAAAAAATTGATTCCATATCTATATCTATTGTATATATAAAAAGCAGAATAAGCAGACAGCTATCTCCATCTGCCTGCTTATTTGCTCTATAAAATTATTTGCTTTTACCATTTTGTCCTCATTTAAGCATCCAAATCTAAAAAACTAGGAACCAATCATGTCTTTGCATTTTTCTTTCATGGACAGTTAAACTGCTTGTCTCTCTCAATTGCTCTTCAACTACGACGACGAGTTCTCTCACTTTTCCATTTGCCATCAGTGAAAATGGCATCGCCAATGGCCGCTCGCTGAAAGGATTGATACGGATCGGAGACTGGACGTTTTACAGGTTGGATAATTTAATAATGACGAGACTGATATGTGGAGAGAGAATGAAAAGGAATTAGATTTCTTGTTCATTGACAGCGGAGATGTCGTGGAAGGATTGGAGACGAGAAAAAGAACCATCGTGATCAATGAATGTGATCAATGAATAGATATGAGAATGTGATCAATGAATGGATACGAGACTCCATCGTCGAGATCGTTCAAAATCTCTATAACATATTCTTGTTCACGTCTATTTCGACGGTGACACTAATGCAACTGTAGATTACGAAACACCGTCGTCTGCTGCGCGCTTGGGATTTTGTGGTGCATAGTATGGCCGATAATTGTGGGTCAGCTTACCAGGTGCACTAAAACCCTAACTTTTTTAAAAATCTCTATAATATAAATTCATGTGGGTTTGTGCTTAATTGTTATACTAATTAGTACAGGTGTATATATGGCTGAAGTTTTTGAAATTAAGTTTATAATGTAAAACTGGTACTTAAAAGATGAGTACAGGTGTATATATGGCTGAAGGTAAAGGCATTTCACCTAATGCAAGTAAGAAGGATATTTGTGAGTTCTTTTCCTGTTGAGTCCAAATGGAACATGTTGAACTCTTAAGATTGTATTGTATACATGTTTGGTTGGGAATATGTTTGATTATTTGTCATTCATGTTGAAATTTCCGGTGTGCTAATCTTATTTGAGTGTATTTTGCTCAACGAAATAACTCAGGAGACAATTGTTCTGCTGCCTACATGACATTCAAAGATTTAAAGATGTTTATGCACTTGAAATTGTTGTTCTGCTTAATGTAAGTACAGATTTGGTCACTTTTAATGTCTTCTTACAATCAATTAAAACCAATTTTAATACACTTTGTTGCCAATTTGCTAGGGAGCTACTATGGTAGACCAACCAGTATGCATATTAGGCACGGTTTCACTTTTCGATAAATTATACCCTTCAGACACTCCATCAAACTTCAAGGAATATGTTACCTTAACTGTTGGTAACAAAATAAGCCTAACAGACAAAATAAACCAGTTGCATAGTGTTGTTACTGCTGCAACATTCACCAAAAGAATAGAATAGTTGTAGCTGCTGCCATATTCACCAGAAGAACAACTGTAGTAGTTGGTACCACATATGTCAGAAATGAATGAATGTAAGATTAGATTTAATACGAACATTTTGGTGGAGTGTAGGTATCCTGAAATCACACTCCTGTGTGTTTTCGGGTTTGTTTTGTTGTATATATACCTTAAAGTCTCGGAAATCTTGCAAAGGTAGTTTCACTATAGTGTCAACTGTTGATATCTTAATTGTTGATATCTTATAATTCTAACACATGAACATGAGATTTAAACAATCGGTTACCTTTTTTTATATCTTATGATTCTAACACATGAACATGAGATTTAAACAATCAGTTACCATTTTTTTTTTGTTTCTGTAAGTATTCTTATTTACAAGTTCAAATGAATAGATATGTTTTTTATTTCATATAAGTGAAGTGAATGATTTTACTTGACAACAAAGATATTAGGTTGGTCGTATAGACTAACATTAAGCATTAATAAATACAAATGTAGACTGACATGCCACAAGACTATTGGTAGTGTTTTGTGTTTAATTTATTGATTTGCTTTTAGAGAAAAACAAGAAATATATTCAAGTGAGTGTTTATATATAATAACTAGCCGTTTGCCCGCGAAGGGCGTTCGAATTTATTTCGTAATTTTTTTTAAAATTATATTATATTATATTTTTTAAGTTTTTAATTAATTAGAAAATATATGTGTTATAAATTTAAATATTTAATGATTTTTTTATATAATTAAAAATTAAATATATTACTTAAATTAAAAATTAAATTTAAAATCAATAACTAATAAATAAAAAGTGGTCCGATCCTAATTTTCGTGTTTAAATAAAATTTTATTTTTTTATATTGTATTTTTAATTTGTAAAATTATGTAATATATATTTTAAAATTTAATGGAGTATTTTTTTGAAATGTAATATATTCAAATACCATGAATTATTATTATTATTATTATTTTAAAAAAAACCTTAGATCAACCACTACTATTGAAGTGGATAGTTTTTTTCACTTGAGTTCAAATTTGAAATTTACATAAAATACATGTAAATAACAAAATAACCAAACATTTTGATTATATTGTTAAACAAACATGTTACGTTTGTTGAATACATTGATAAACCAATTATTTTTTTTCATGTTTGGATAACATCCACGTCCTTGACTGGTCTTCTTAAAACTCGTTTGTACTATGGTTTGAGTCATACTTCGGTGAGGTTCTAAGGATCTAAAGGTTGAGAATAGTTTTACCATCTTAAAGAAAGTCATCAAATTAGCTACCCTATCTTGTAACTCCTAAATTTCAGACAATCATAATAAGAAAACGTGATCAGCTACCTTATTTTCCTCAACTTTTCAAACAAAATACCTTTGTTCTTCCCCTAAATCTGCAAAACAACACGAATAAAATTATGCAAAAAAAAAAAAAAAAAATCAGCCACTCAAGAAATACGAAATCCATTGAAATAAAATAAAGTTATAAAATTTAGCCACTCAAGAAACACGAAACCATTGAAATACGAGATAAAATCTAAAATAAAAAAGTCATTAATTATTGATGGAGATGAACCTTAAGATGATAAATCCAATCAAAATATAAAAAGAAATGAACCTTAAGATGAAGGAGAAAGCGAATATTGATGAAGAAAGCGTAAATTTCATTTTCATTAATTATTTCTATAAATAGGCTAAAAATTTAGTATTTGGATTGCATTAGAATATTAATAAAAATTCAAAAATCAAATAAATATATATTATTTTTTATTAAACATAGAATACTATTTGGATTGGATTAGATATTTGTATTTTAATTAAATTAATAAAAATTTATGTATATTATTTTTAAATAAGTATATTCTAATTCAATTAAAATAGTATTCAATCCTAATTAAACATTGAATACTATTTGGATTGGATTATATTAAGATATTTCTAATATATGATATTGTATTATTAAATTAAAAAATTTAAAATTATTTAAATTTGAATTGAATTAGAATATTAATTATTTAAAAAGATAATTTAAAAAAAACTAAAAATTCAAAAATTAGAAAAATTAATTTAAAAAATTAGAAATTATTTGAATTTGAATTGAATTAGGATATTAATTATTTAAGAAGATAATTTTAAAAACTCAAATGTCAGATATATATATATATTGTATTATTAATTTAAAAATTAAAAATTATTTAAATTTGAATTGAATTAGGATATTAATTATTTAAAAATATAATAAAAAATAAAAATTAAAAAATTTGGAAAATCCATATATTGTATTATTAATTTAAAAAGTTAAAAATTATTTGAATTTAAATTAAATTAGGATATAATTATTTAAAAAGAATTTTTTAAAAAAAAACTCAAAAATCATTTATATATGTATATTGTATTATTTATTTAAAAAATTAAAAATTATTTAAATTTAAATTGAATTAGGATATTAATTATTTAAAAAGATAATTAAAAAAATTAAAAATTAAATAAATCTATATATTACATTATTAATTTAAAAAAATTATTTAAATTTATATTGAATTAGGATATGAATTATTTAAAAAAATAATTAAAAAAACTCAAAAATACAAATATATATATATATATATATAAATATTAATATTGAACACAGCACATGCATGCATTTACATGCTTCCTCTTTATTACATGCTTCCTTCTTATTATATTTATATAGATTACAAAAGATAAATTTATTTAAAATTTAAAATTAATTAAAATTTAAAATTATATTTTCAATGTCCATATCATTAAACATAATTACATAATATGTAATTTGTAAATAAAATGGTCAATTTTATTATAATCATCATAAATTATAACTATTTTTATACATGTTTATTATTTTTGTTTTATAGTTAAAAAATATTTTACTTTTAATATATAAATAAATTAATTATTATGATATTTTTTTTTATGAAAACCTATTCAGCAATTTTTATAATTTTATAAATATAATTTTAATATTTATTTTTATTTGTTTAAATTATTTAAAAAAATAAAAGGTAAAATAATTGGCACATGCACATGTGCCAACAAACCTAGTATAAAGTTAAAACAAAAATAAAGAAAAAAGAGAAACCAAAACAACTAATTTCCTCATCTAGAGTCAAATTGCACGTTTCGTGATGCGACACCAACATCAGATCTGTGTAGGTTCATGAAAGTTTACCATTTTGAAACTGAAATCGGTTAATATCATTTATTAATTGGATGAAACTTCCGTCAAAAACAAAAACAGAAATATCAACTCAATGGTATTGGTATGGTTGGAGACAAGTGTAGGCGAGTAAGATAGAATACAACTACAAACAAACAGCTTGTCACGCCAAGCAGCAGCCTCTTCAATGGCTTCTCTCCACTCCTCCCTCCCTGCAACTTCTACAGTTTGTTCCACCTTCGCTTCTTCTTCTTCTACCTCTTCAATCAACGCTCCTTCATTTCTCAGTCTACCGAGGTCAACGGAGCACAATTGCTCCCGCCGCCGCCTATTGACATGGCGGTGTATGGTTCAACAGGCCGTGCAAGGCGCTCCTGCCGCCTACGCTAAGGAGATGGAACGACTCTCCGCCAAGGAGTCGTTACTTCTAGCTGTGAGTCTTCTTTGACTTTCGATGAGATAATTTTATTGAATTGAAGTACGATAGTAGGTTTTTATTGGTTTTTGAACTACGGAATCAATTGTGTGGAAATGTTGATTGTAGTTTAAAGATTCTGGTGGATTTGAAGCCTTAGTCAGTGGTAAGACGAATGACTTACAGCGTATCGATGTGAATGAGAGGATAACTGGTCTTGAGCGGCTCAATCCGACACCGAGACCAACTACGTAGGTGCTTTGTTGTTCGATTAAAAGCAACTTTGTTTGCTTTTTCTTCTTGAATGAGAAGTTTATTTTTGTTCTTATAGCTTTCAGGTCTCCTTTTCTTGAAGGTCGATGGAATTTTGAGTGGTTTGGAGCTGGAAGCCCGGGATTGTTTGCTGCTAGGTTTATATTTGAGTGAGTTCTTTGTCATAGTCTCTTATATAACAACTTGTTTGTACTGCGTGTAGAATGGTCTTTGATTAATTGGATGCTTTATGCAGGAGGTTTCCAACATCTTTGGCCAATTTGTCCAAATTGGAAGTGGTCATTAAGGACCAAAAGGCTAATATTACAGCAAACTTGAAACTGCTGAACTCGGTAATCTTTTGTTGTGTGGCTGTATTGTGAAGGACTACCCGAGTGTCTATAGCAGTAAAAATTATTGTTCAGATATGCATTTGTGAAGGATGATGTAGATTCTGTACTGCAGAAGAATAAATGAGTGAATTGATATATGGATAGTTGGCCTATGCTAGGTGGTTTAAGCACTTTCATGTTAAATGATGCATTAATATAATCTATCATGGCCTAATAATCGGGGATAATTTGTTGTGCTTGTTAAAGGGGACCTTGCTTGTACATAAAGTTGGGCTGTGTAGCAGTATGGTCCTCCTACTATATTGCTGGTTGGATCCTACATGCTGGATTATCTAAATATTAATGTTGTTCAGTCAGGGGATTTTCCCAATTTGTGTTGTTATTTCTAGTATCATGCATATTGGTTGTCTTCAGTTAACCTCTGCTATAGAGATTATAGTGTTAGCACGCATGCTATTATGTTACATGCTTTTTCTTCCTATCTTCAGTACAAGATATTTGCATGATTGCAAGTTGTTTTTTTCTTCTTCTATTAAGGATGTCCTCTGTTGAAATGCAGATAGAAAGCAAATTCAGAGTCTCGGCACAGTTGTCTGTTGAGGGCCCTCTAAGAATGAAAGAAGAATATGTTGAAATGGTACTTGAATCACCGACCATTGTTGAAGAAACAGTACCTGAACAGCTAAAAGTTGCACTTAATCAAGCAGTTACTACAGCGCAGCAGCTTCCTGTTCCTATCAGGGATGCAGTGGTTAGTGGGCTTAGACTTCCAATCGGTAAGCAGTTTGATGTATTTTTCTCATTCTCATCATCATTAAGTGAAACCAGTTGGCCATCGATCCTTCGGATAAATTTTATCAGAAGATTGGTCTATAGTTTGTAGTTTTCCTAGAAGCATAACTTTCAAATCTGACTGTATTACCTTATCACAATGCTATCAAAAGTTTGTTATACTGGTAAAGGGGTAGGTTTTAGTGTTAACATGATTATTGTTATATGTTTTTAAAATTTGTTTGGACTTGAGCCACTATGTGACCGACCTGCTTGTCTCAGGTGAGGTGCGTCAGTGTTTAAATACTTCTGTTCTGTGTCTTTCATATTGTTTTTGATGGGGCTAGACCTCTGCATCCATTGAATCTTCCTTTCGCCTACCTATCTATTCTGGTTCCATTTTAGTTTTGTCGTCTCTTTTGGAACTGAGTAGAATTTTGGAAATAGAGGAATTACCTTCTTTTGGGTAATATTCGATACTTAATTTTTATATAGCACTTTTAAGGTTTTAGAAATCTTGTCGACCCTTCATCTGCCTGTGGTTTTTCTCAAGAAAGTTATTATCTCAGCTTAAGAAGACTTCTGCTATAATTATTAGACATTTTTACTTCCCTCTGTTCTAACTGATCAATCAATATCAACAATATAGAAGTCCTTAAAAGCATTTTGAATGATCTGTACATTTCTTATTTAGTATCTGTGACTGTGAGAGATGATTCCTGATTATGCTTAGTTACAGTAATTAAAGATAGGGTGCTATTTGTTTGATGATCTTTGGGAGATCGGGAAACTTTGAAATACAAGAGGGAGTTTTTTGTTGGCAGATACAGTGGCAGAGGGGTGGATTGTTGGATGGAGGAGACTACTGACCTTCAGTGTGACTTAAAAAATTCATTCATCATGGAATTGAAATCCTACTTTCATTTGAATCAGGATTTAAGTGTCTATCAGTACTTAGTTCCAGGGAATCATTGTTTCTTGTGTTTTCTAGTGTATTGATTTAGTTGTCAAGACAAAGTTGTTTAATGCTCAGGTGTCGAATCTATAAATTTGTGACTAGTCTGTTTGTATTTTTGTTTTCAGTAAAGAAGAAATCAGTTCATAAGATGTTAGTGTTTTGAAATTTGAGAATTGATGACTGTTAACCAGTTTGAACTAACTAGCATGCTCATCTGCTTTGATTGTACTAGATTTTCTTGTGGAAAAAGGCAAACTTCCAGACTTATTTTTATCTTTTTTTGTTGTCTGTAGTCATGTCCCTGTTCTCTGGTATACAACCGTTCTGATTGTTGTTTCTGAAGTTAACACCACCATCTTTATTCTGATATTTTATCAAGGCTGTCTATAGGTAAAAATGAAATAGGATATCCACGTCAATTCATTTTGTTGATATGTAATTCACAAGGTATATCAAAATTATGAGACTACATAAGCTTCCTCTTAATGAAATATAGCCATTGTAGGTAAGAGATAAATGCAGAATCTGTTTAAATGGCTCTGTTGCTTTACTACATAGATGTATGAATTTATGATCACAGGTTAGCCTTTCTTTGCCATTGTTATGGCCTGGAAATGTGTTAGGTTCATGCCTCTCTGCATTCACTACATACACTATTCAATATTAATCGTTGGCTAGGATAGAGATTTGCAAACAAGCAGTCAGTCACCATTTCTTCATTGTAGACTAAACATGTCATTGCCAAAACTCAAAAGTAAACAATGAAGTTCTTCCTATATGACACTGGCATACTATTGTTCACATGTAGCATGACTGTCTTTTTCTATGTCAGTGTAGCTCTGGTTTATTATTGATATATTTATTTGTTACTTCTGCAGGTGGAAGTTTCCAAAGACTCTTCATGATTTCTTATCTTGATGAAGAGATACTTGTAAGTTGTCACTGCTTATTCTGATGGTTATGGTGTATATCAAGTGTCTAAAAATCATATATATATCTTGCATAACAATTATGAAGAAGCTTATCCAATTTCCTTCACATCTATCAATTTATTTCAATGTTTCTTGTAAGATGTAGGAGCCTTCTTGCAATGTTGTTATAGATACTTTTTAATTGGACCCTTATAAAACGTGGTTCTAATGCGAGCTATCCACATATCTGACCACTGGCTATTCAAATTATATGCTGAATCTTTTGTTGATTTGAAACAGATTATCAGGGATACCACTGGAATACCTGAAGTTCTTACAAGGTTGGATGCGCCTGTTTCTCCCATTGATGATTCTCTCACTGAGTATCAGAGCTAGGGATCCTTTTGTCTTAAAATATGCGTTAGTTAATTATTATTATTATTGGTATTTTCATAAATACAATATTTCACTATTCTATTGCATATGCATTTCCCGGCTCTTTGAGATTCATTTGATTTTATTGTACATTTTGCATGTTGAATTTATGATTGTGGTCAGTGAGATTCTTAACGGAAGAATTGGTAAAACGTTCGTCCTCCGGGATTAAGGTTAAAATGGATGAGGTTAACTTATTGATGTTAGCAAGATGACCGACGAGCAGTTTTGGCGGCCAGTCTCAAGGTATTCATATTGCAGCTTGTAAGTATGATATGGGTATGGTTTGACAACATAGTTCACTCCTGATTTGACATGACAACATGAGAGAAAATATTGTTTTAGTTGGTGTTGGTGTTGATGTTAAGAAAAGTATGAATGAATCCAATTGGATGTTGGAGTCAAATGTCATCTTATTTGACTTCACATCTCTAAAGCTTGGTCCTTGCATCATTCCAAGAGGCAGATTGGTCTATATTATTGATATATATTCCATATTTCTTTTTGGTCACGAGGTGCTGTCCATGCTACTTGTCATTTTGTTTAGGAAGAAAAATGAATCGATACATTTTTTACACAAATAATATGTAACCAATACATGCACCTAATCAGATAGGTACATATTGGTACCGTGACCTCTTATGGATCTCGTAACTGTATTATGCAATGGTTTTGGTGTGTTAAAGCATTCACTAAATTGTAACATAAGGAGAAAATTAATATTAGGTGAGGATATTACCACCAATTAAATTGAATCCATTTTGTGAGTAACATCTTTTAGGGGTTTCTCTCTATCCATCTTTATAATGCAGTGGTGTTATGTGGAAATCTAGGAGGACAGTTTTCATCTAATTATTGTAGTCCATTCATATCATTTTTCTTTCTACATCGCTTGCATGCATAGGACATGGCATCCAGGCCATTGAAATGTGTATTTCTCATTCACATTCTTAGGAAAAACAGTGTTGATATACTGTAACGCATATTTCTAAACTAGTTTTTCCGGATGGTAATATTATATATATATATATATATATATATATACATATATATATATATATATCAATAGTTTTGTTCTCTCTGGTTATTAAGGCTGCAAACGAGCCGAGTATATGAGGTGCTCGTGTTCGGTTCGTTTATCAACTATCGAGCTCGATTCGAGCTCAACGAGCTTTATAAATGTTTGTTCAAGCTCGACTCGATAATCTTTTTTTATGTTCGAGCTTGACTCGTTTAAGCTCGTTTAAGTTAATCGAGCTCAACTCGTTTAGTAGCTCGTTTAAGTTAATCGAGCTCAACTCATTTAAGTTAATCGAGCTCAACTTGTTTAGTATCTCGATTAGACTCATTTAAGTGCTTGTTTTTTTAGCTTGTTTAGTGAACTAAAACAAAAATAAATTGAGCTTAAATTAAATCTAAATTAAAAAAAAAATCCTGTATCTATTTTAATTTGGGTATTTTTTTGAATTTAAGTTTTTTTATATATATAAATCAAAAAGTTTATCTAGTATTATACAAGTTATAAATGAGTTTATTCGCGAACACAATCGAGTTTGAATCAAACATAAATGAGCTATGAACGAGTCCGTTCATGAACATAAACGAGTCGAACAAGGGTCTGTTCAGGTTCGGCTCGTTTATTAAACTATCTATAAAATTTTGTTCGTGTTCGTCATTTAAGTGTTGAATGAGCTTTGACCGAGTTTCGACCGAACTATTCACAAACCGTTCGCGAGTGCTCGTGTTCGTTTGCACCCCTACCAGTTATAGACTATAATTCTCACAACACACAATATTCCCTCCGTTGTTCCAATACACCCTTAAATATGTATGTCTTACAAATAGTTGTTATAATTTTGTAACTGTTAATGTAATATAACTGCTGAGAAACTTATATTCACCTTTCAACTCCGTCTGGTTTGTGACATTCTGTTTCGTAACATAGGTTATGATAGACTTATCAATATCCTTCCCTTTAAGTTATACTTTGTCCTCAAGGTGGAAGTGAGGAAATTAATGAGAAATAACTTCAGCAGATTCCCAAGTAGTATATGTAGAAGTTGTATCATAACTTCAGCAGATTCCCAAGTAGTATATGTAGAAGTTGTATCATACTACTGCATTAAAAGTTCAAAATTGTCTGGTTGGCGAAGGTAAGGATGAGTTTCCAAAACATCATAAGGTTGGAAAGAAAGCTCCAGATCTTTAGCCAAGCAACAAGAGAAATGCTGGATCCATGTGCTGCTTTCAACTGAGAATCATGAAAAGCAGGACGAATGCGTGGATTCATAAGTCTTGTGGATAATGTGAAAAGCACCATAGAAATGTGGTGACAACTTTTGATTGATCTTAGCGACTGAATTTTGCCTGTATGAAACTAAACGAAGAAAAATCATATTACCAATCTCATAAGAAACATCACTTCGGTGGTTACCGGCTTGTGACTTTATTTTTTGTTGGACTAGTGTTAGGTGTGTCTTCCATAAATACATTATGGAATCACATTCACTCAACAATTAATCAATGATTGCTAATGGCGATTTGTAAATCTGATAATGCAACATTGGAGGTGGATCTCGTCCATACACAATCTGAAATGACCTTGTTTTAAGAGAAAAGTGATATGCTGTGTTATAAGAAAATTCCACCCACGACAACCATTCATACCCTTGAAAAGATTTATCCCACAAAAACAACGTAAATAAGCTTCCAAAGTGTGATTAGTTACCTCTCTATGTCCATCCTTTTGAGGATAGTAACCAGTACTTTTCATAATCATGTGCGTTCCCATTTGAACAACTTATTCCAAAATTGACTAAAAAGACACGGTCTTTACTAGAGGTGATTGATTTGGGAAGCCATGTAAACCACTTCTTTAATAAACAGCAAGGCAACCCCCACTGTAGTAAAATAATGTTTTAGCAGAATAATTTGAAGTATATTGCCAATACATTCTTATACTTAAAGAGTCACACATTATGAAAGTTTTTGGTAAAATTCAATTTTATAACATTAAATATTAGGGGGATCGAAGAGAAGAAGTTAGAAACATATATATTTTTAATGAGATTAATTTTATAATTTATCCAAAGGATTGGAATAGGTACAACAAGATTAGATAAAATATAGTGGGTCAAATTAGGAGTGGGAATAGGCCACACGACCTTTCAGGGCTCTACAGCCTGGCCTATGTAATGCCTGACATGGCCTAACTTATTTAATAAATAGGTTAGATTCAAGTTTTTTCAAAAGTCTATTTAATTAAATAGGTCAGGTTCAAGTTACACTAAAAGTCTTCCTAACTTAACAAGCCGACACATATATTATTTATACGTACTTTTAATAAAATATAAATCAGTAATTGAGGATATATTTGGTACTTTGAGAAAAATTTTAATAAATGGGGTGCGGGAAAAAAATCCTGTGGATGAAAAAATCATTACTCTAAATCTATTGATGTTTGTTTATAGATTTAAAACCTAACGTTTTATTTATAAATATAAAGCTCAATACTTTATTTATAAATATAAAGCTCAATACTTTATTTATAAATATAACTAGTTATTTATAGGTTTTTAAACAGGCTTTCAGGCCTAACAAACTTTTAAACAGATCAGGTCAGACCTATAATACAAGTCTACTATAAGCTTGTAGGCCAGACCCAGGCCAGAGTATTAGAATACAGGTCGGGCCTATTTAACCAAAAGTCTAGTCTGGCCTGGTTTATTTCCACCCTAAGTCAAAATAATGAATTTATATTTGATAAGCTTGTTAGTGAAAATTAACTCATATAATATAAATATTTATTATAAATATTAAATATTAAATATTAAATATTTTTTTAATATATTATAATATTATATTTATTCTTTTAAAAGAAAATAAATTATTTTGAAAATATATATATACATATATATTTTATCATTATTAGATAAGAAAAGGAAAGAGTTGGATAAGGTTTTGGATTTTGAATCTAAAACGAAATCTATTTTATTTTTAGTTTTATTTGAAAATGGAATCAAATGAAAAAAATTACTACACACCAAATAGGTTTGGTGTTTGAAGTTGATTAAAACACCAACCTTATAAAATGTGAAAATTCAAACTAAGTTTTTAGAGGATTTAAAAGAGTAGGAAAACTAAATAGATTTGTTTTGAATCAATATGAAGTTGAATGCATTCCAATTTTAAAAGGGAGTTTCTTTTCTTCATTTTATCCAAATATTTGGATTTAATTTGCTAGGATAAATTATCCAAATTCAAGCTATAACCAAATTGTTTGATTTCTAAGTTACTAGATTTGGTTAGGATTGTGATGAGAACTCTGATATCCTAATTTGGTCCGGTAATTTAAAAAAGATTCGCAAACTATTTTGGTCATGTTTGATTAGAAATTGTATTTTCTAAGGTGGATTCTAATTAGGAAAGAGATCATTGAGAATTTTAAATATAAAAAAGTTTTATTAATGGTTTAAGATTACTTTGTGATTAAGTAATCTAGTACTATAAATATGATATTTGCATCTATTATTAAATGTCCATATAAAACAATATAGATCTAGTTGTTTAGGTTTGAGAGGTGCTTGATAGGGATCTGGGAACTATGGATCTTGAGTTTTAAAATCGATTCCTGATATCTTGTAAGAGTCATATGGGGAGAGCTTGTGTGTGAGACTATAATGTAATTCGTTTCGAGAGTGAGAGACTGATATTTTTATTATAACTTTGCTTTATCGTTACGTAGTGAATTAGTCTCTCGTCGTCTTAACAACCGTGGTTTTTTACCGCTTTGGGTTTCTACATAAAATCTTGTGTCTTATTTTCTATCTCTATTTTCTTATCTTTTGTATATTTGTTTTACTTTATGGTTACCAATACTTGTCTCCGCTATAATGGATTCTCGACTTTTTTAACAAGTAATATCAAAGCCAGCTGAGTTTTCCCAACATGTGTGGATATCGTTAAAGGCATGACTTAGATGGATGGTGCTATTAGTTTGAATATCATGGACGAGATGTCAAGAATCTAAAAAAAAATATTACGCCAATTCTGAACCTTTGTTATTAAAATCATATATTGAACAAGTGGTTGCTAGTTTAATTGAAAATTTTAGAAAATTTTAATTTCTATTATAGTAATAATTACATTTTTCTTTACTTAAATTCGTAGCGACTGTGGCGTCTCAAGAGGTTCAAAGAGATTGAAAGAGCGCTTGCCTTGACCCCAGGTGAGGGAGAAGAGGCAATGTAAACCTCAACTTTGTATCATTTTTCTAAGTAACATGTGTATATGATGGATTAAGGGAAATGTTTTAAAAATTGGACCGAACTGGACCGACCAATTGGACCGGGTTAGCCGAAAACTGACCGTTCATCCGTTTTATTTATCCTAAAACAATTTTTATATAAAAAAAACCGTTTAGAATCGGGTTAAACCGGTTACAATCCTTTTTCTTTTTCTTTTTTTAAAATCAAAGTTTTCAAATTTTTTTATTGTATTTGATTTGTTTGACTAATTGTTTCAGTTTATTTGGATTTGTATTTTATTTTTTTTTCTATTTTGATTATATTTGGTTTGTTATGACAATTTTTTTTAAAACTAATTTAAAATTTTGGGAATGATGGTATAAATGTTGCTTATATTTTAGGTATATCATATGTATGTTGTGTTATTTATTTTGTTGATAGTTAATGCATATTGACATGTTTAATTAAAGATATGTTTAAATTTTTAGGTAGAAATAAGTTAATTTTATATATATATTTTTGTAAAATATGTAAAATAATTAATTAAAAAAACTTGATTCAATACGATTCAACCTGGTGGGACCCTGCAAATTTTGAACCCAGGCCAGTTCAATGCTCGAATTGATTTTAAAAATATTGATCAAGAGAGTATTTAGATTAAGCATTGAACTTTGAAACGGGCATCCGTAGTGAAGTTAATGCTTTTAGATTCTACAATATAATACACAGAATAGAAGAGGAACAAAACTATAAAAGAGAATACATCAAAGAGCCATAAAGAGATAAATTTTACTAAATGCCAGTTGTAACTCCTCGTAAGCAAGATAATACCAAAAAATATAAGAGTCTCAACCTTCAACATGTAAGTGTCCACATTGGGGAGGGTATATTGATTATATATATATATATATATTATATAAAATTTATTTTTTTAATCATGACAATCTTAGTATTACCGATTAAGTATGGAATACCATCTAAGGTGAATAAATACCAATAAACTAGTTTTATGGAGAACTCCTCTAAGAAGAAAAAGACAAAAGAAGTGTGGATAGTTGCCAAATAATTCCTAATAATAGATTATTTACAAATACAAATTTCAACCCCTATATAAGTCTTTGAAAAAAGTGATATATTTACTAACAGTTTTGGGCGGATCAGGAATACCAAAGTCACAAAAATAAAGAGCTAATAGCATAAACCTCTAGATTGCCTGTGCCGGAGACGGACAAACAAAAACCTTCACAAATCCGAAAAAGTGTCGAAGAAATCCACCATCTTCATTAGAATGAAAATGATATTTACCTTCACAAAGGAGGAACCAAAATGGAGAAACATTTCCATAACAACTTTTACAATTAAAATTCAAACAAGTTAAAAAGGAAAAGAGAATCTAACAGACGAGAGGAGAAAAAACAATCAAAGGAGGGAGGCGGGTTGGAAAAAGGAAAAAAAGTTTCTTCTTCAACGGAAATGGGTGGTTTATTTAGAATTGTGAAAAAAAAAAGAATGGTTGAGTCCGAAATAAATTCATTCATTATTTATTTCTATTTTAATATAATTATTTATTTCTGATTAAAGGAAATAAATGCTCAATAAAATGAGCGAAGTGAAATTAGTTCAGATAGTTTTAGAAAGATTAATTATGTTATAATAATTCATATTTTAAAATTAAATTTTTTTATTTATAAAAGAGGGTGTAATATTAAGTTTAAAATTTAAAAATTACACAATTTACTATAACGATTAGAAATTTGAAAGGTTTAAAACTAATTATTATTAATATTTAATTTTAATTAATATTATAGTTAATTTTTATTTTTTAGTGATAACATTATTTAGTATTAAAATATAATCGATGAGTTTATGTCAATATCCCACTTTTATTATTATTATTATTATTTAAAATATGCTTAGAATATAAATAGAGATAGATTTGGCCTGTTTATCGGTTCAAGAGGAGCTCAAATAGCTTTTGACAATGAAACAAATAGCTATTCGACCCTCCATTAAATTAGCCTTTGACATTCTCTAATGATCCCATTATTTATTGGATTGACCTTCATCTTCTATGGTTGGCTGTCTCTCAGGAAACTAATTTTTTTAAATTAATTGGATACCTTTACATTCTTTTAAAAATATTATGTCTCATCCATCTTAATCTAAATATCAAATAAAGTACCTATCATATCTAATTTCTTTACCAATTCTCACATTATTATCATAAACTAATTTTATATCTAAATTTAAGACATTCTATTAGTTTTTTAAAAATTTCATGGACACATTTTTTTAAATTAATTTTTTGAGCTAATTTTTTATACAAACTATTTAATTTTTTAATTTTAATTATATTTTATTTAAATATTTTAAAAAATTATTATTTTATTATGAATTCTTATATAAAAAAAAATTATAAAAACTGAACTAATCAAACTATATATTTAAGTTAATAAACCTTCAAAGTTTGAATTAAATTTTTAAATAAAACAAAACTTTAGATTTCACATTTCACACTACTTGTTATTAAACGTCCTTCACATGGTGTTAAAGACTTTTTTATTTTTATACGAGGAGGAGAAAAAAGTCATAAAGACTTTTTTTTTTTTAAAATTTTAAATTTTGTTTGGTTTAAAAACATAGAATAATACGTTAATGTATAAACAAATTATAAATATTATAATTTAACGGTAAATATGATACACAACCCATAAAAACATATATTATTACATAAAATTTGTAATCCATGTTAATGTATAAAAGAATTACAAATATTAAATTTTTAATTCTAATTATATCTTGAATATATGTGTTCATTCATCACATTTACACTGGTTTTGCTAATTGTTTTATCAATTAATTGAGACTATATGAGAATAATGGAAACAATTAAAGTGACACAATTGGATTATGATGAGAAAGGTCGGTTGAAGTAGACAATCATCCAGATCAATTGAAGTCAATTTCTAAAATTATATCATATCTTTAAGTCCTCCAAATTATAAATATTACAATTTGTAATAAAGTTTACCAAAAATGTTGACTTTAGAGCTAGTCTGCTTGGAGTCAAATATTTATACACCATAATATCTCTCCTCTACTGGTTTTTGTATTTTGCTTCTACACATATAATTTATTATTTGAATTTCTTTCACTGATATAAATTAGATAAATAATAAAATAAATAAATAAATGAATATAAAACAGACAAGAACATGTAACATATACATAAGTTTGTTATTATCTCAATCATGCCCTACATAGGTAAGAAAAACATGTCATTATTTTTAATAAATGCTTAACACATTTCAATGTGTGTTATGTAAGCATGTAAATTTTAATTATCTATTTGTACCGTTAAAAATTATATTGAATAAAAAAGAATTAAAAAAATAGACTAAAAAAAAAAATTAGCGTGGTTGAATCTCAAATTTAATAATCCTCTAATTACAACACTTACAACTAATAATTTAATGTGGAGAATTTTTATATTGTAAACTAACTTTCAAAAATTGATAGTGGCAAAATTTGTTCAATAAATCGTTCCAATTAAATTATTCTAAAATTAGATTGATTTCGTATTAATTTGCTTATTCTTAAAGTTTATAGATGTAAAAAAATAATTAAAAAAAATTAAGAGATATATATTTTATTCAACATCTTCTAATAATGTATCATCATCTAACTTAATATATATATATAAAATATTATGTTCACATAAATATCACATGAACTCTAAATATACTCAATCATAAATCTCAACCATATACATTCTCAACTAGTTTCATACAATGCAAGAACTTAGTATGATTCGAAAATGTAGCAAATAATTTTTGTTTTATAGATCTTTTTTATTATTATTATTATTACTACGTTGGATTCTCTTTCTTTTTTTCCTTTTTACTTCGTCCTTTACTTTATTTTATATTATCATTGTGCCATTAATATATGTTAAAATATAGTCAGATTGAGAATGCGTTTTATATGGATCCAAAAGATATCCAGCATTAGTACACCCGATGAAAAACCATTAAGGTTTATCACAATTTGAATAAAATAGTCTTAATCCATGGATAAATTTTAAAAATTAAAAAAAAAAAACACTTTTTCAAACTTTTTGCATTAATCCACTAGTTTCAAATATTACTAACAAAAAAAAAAATTCTGATTTTGAAATAGTACTTTTTAATTGGAAAAATGTCTAAAACTAGTGGGTTAATACAAAAAGTTTGCATGAACTAGATTTTTTTAAGGAACGTTTGAAACCAGTGGACTAATGCAAAATGTTTGAAAAAGTGGGGATTTTTTTTTGTAATTAACTCCTCAAACCAATAACTGCATGAAGATATTTTTGATACCATGTCAATGTCTTCGTGTCGAAGTGGAACTATGTCTAGTAAAAAAATTACTACAAAAGCTATATCTAGACTATTATATTTGGCTAGATATAAAATGACATCAATTGCACATAACACATAGTGCAACATTCCAGACTAAGAGACGTTAAAAGATCTGAAGTTACTATCTATATCATCAATATTCCCATAATTTTTTGAGAGCTCAACACACCTTGAGAACTTTGAAGTTAAGCCTGCTTGACTTGTGGAGCAATTTAGGATTGAGTTACCTATTGTGAAGCTCATCTACAACCTTGTGTCTTAAGGGAGACCCAAATTCAAAAAGGTTAAAATGTCTGAAGTAACTACCTATATCACTAATATGCACATTACTTTTTTAGAGTCCGAACCTTGAGAACTCAAAAGTTAAGCGTGTTTGAATTAGAGCAATTTAGGGATAGGCGACCTACTAAAAAAACCACTTTGGAAATTTTTTCCACAAGTATGAAAGTGGAGATAAATATGCTTGAAAGTTACGTGACGGTTTATGGGACTAGTAATCAACCTGCAAACTATCCACAAGGGTGGCGATCCTTTAAAAATGAGATCATTGCCTATAAGGACTCCTAGTAAATAAAGGACTCTACATATTGTGTTCTAGGATAAAATACAATTTCATCTTCCTCTTTTGGTTTAAATGGATTTTTCTTTGGATTAAGATAACAGACTACCATAAGAGTGCTAAATGGATTCGTTTGATCAAAACTAAAACTTTTCAATATAAGCCTTTTGATGGATCAAGATCCAATCAAATTTATATTTCATTTATAATATAAGAAGTATTCAGTAGTCTTTTGGAACTCGTTATAGTCTTAATTAAATTCATATCATCAACATTGATGGCAACAATTGCATAACTAGATCTCGATTTTCATATGCACATCAATGGGCATATAACATTATTAATGTACCATTCTTTAATCAAATACTCACTCAAAAGATTATTCCATATTTGTCCAATCTACTTTAACCCATACACCAATCCTTGTAACTTCAATTAATATAATTCACGAACTTATTCATTTAAGGAAGTTCTAATCCTTCTAGGATTTTTCATGAAAAAATCAATATCAAGTGAATTGTACAGATATGTAGCTACCACATCTATTAAAAGCATTTCAAGTTTTCTCTCTTTGGCCAAACCAGTTAAAAATTGGAAAGGAACCGTATCCATCACATCTGAATATATTCATCAAAGTCAATCTCAAGCCTCTATGAGAATCCCTAAGCAATTAATTGTATTTTATTATTTACAATTTCATTTCTCTCTTTTAGTTTTCTAATGAAAATCCATTTGCAACCAAATGATTAGACACATTTAGTATTTTAACTATGAGCCCAACAATAATTTTTTTTTTTTTTTTTTTTTGCCATCAACGAATTCAATTTAGTCGAGATTGTTTTTCTTTTTTTTTTTTTTTCCATTTTAGCCGATCATCTTAATACTTACATTTATTAATGAAATGTAGCTCACAATCATTATTTCCGAGACTAATAATCATTGCTTAAAACAATATGTAAAATATTTTCACGATTCCACTTTTATTTCATAATTAATAAAAGCTTTTTTAATTTTTAGATTCTACATTTCTTTTAGAAATATTTTCTTCTATTAGATTTTCAACATCCACAAGTTGAAAATTTTTTTAAAAATCCATACTACCTCTGATCCAAAATAAGTGATGTTTTAGAGGGTTTGAAATTATCCAATATAAGTGATGTTTTAGATTTTCTAGATAAAAAGTTAAATAAATTTCCTGATATACCCTTATTTATCATTAGTAATTATTACTAAAATTAGAGTAAAAGAAGGAGAGAGAATGCATTTATGAGGGTTTATACAGTCATTTTTATTCTTTTCTTAATAAGAGTGAAAAAGTTTAAAACTTCACTTATATTGGATCAGATGGAGTATTTTTTTAGAGCACTCCATCCAAATTATTTTCTTTTTCACTTTTCCATTTTCTCCCCCAGATTTTCTGATGCCTAATTAATTAATCTATTTTCATTTAGTGAAAATTTCTTCAAATGGGCCATGAAAAGATTAAAATACAATAATAGGCCTGGTTTGAATTTTATACAAAACTAAGCTTTATAAAAGTTTATTTTCATCTCATAGGCTGAGTTCCCACTTCTATCCCTTCTTTTTAATTTTATTAACAAATATGCCATTTTGTATTTTAAAAGTGATAAAGAAATACAATGGAAAAGTGAAATTACCCTAATGCCACTATTTTAAAATAAACGTTAAAATCTTTGTTCATCTCAAACTGCCACATTCCTCAAATCAGAAACTAAAATCATTTGTACACTCTCACCATTTCAAAATCAAAATCATATTTACACTCACATTTTCTTCTTCAATGTTTCAAATTCAAAAGCAAAAGGAAACCCACAGACTCACAACTCTGCTACTCGTCTTTTTCTTCTTCACTCTTCATCGACACTTCTTCTTCGTTGTTCGTCGATATTGTTGATTGTGCCCAGAGTTTAGTCATTGCTTCGTCGAGATCCCGCCGCCATCGAAGGTGAGTTTAGGTTTTATTCACATTTTTCTCGCATTTGCTTCTTCTTAACTTTTTTTTTTCTCTCTCTCTCTCTCTCTCTCTCTCTCTTTAACAGATTGAAGATGTGCTCGATTGAGGGTTGTCGAAGGTCTTATAGCATATCAGGTGAGTTCGTTGTTAGTTTTTTTTCCTCTGCTTGGTGTGTGTTGGATTGGTGTTGCATGTCTTCTGGATGTTGTTGTACAAGTATTCGTTGTACAATTTTGGCTATGTTTATTCTGTGAATAGTCCTGGTTAGGATTAGATTTTCATTTGGTTTGATATCTAAAGTCATTAATATTGTATATTTATAATTTTTTATGTTGATGTTAAATGACATTTGAATTCGAAGTTCACAGTCTGTGAATACTATTCACAATGTTCATTTTGTTGTTAGCATAAGTGTTGGTAAGATGCAGGTTAAGCTTAGGTTATACAGTTGATAGAATGTAAACTTTGGATTGTGCTTTATGTTGAATTATGAACCATGAAACTATGAATTGTGAACTGTGATCTGTTAATTGTGAATTGTGGAATATGAACTATGAATTGTGAACTGCAATGTGTACTCTGATTTGCGTATTGTAACATGCTTTGAATTTATAGAGTTTGCTGTGAAATATGAATTATGTGACTAACATTTGTTGTGAATTGTGAAGTGTGATTTATTTTGAATTGTGACTTTGTGTACTCATGACATGATAACCTGAGCTAGAAGTGGGAAGAAAGGTTTGTTAGTGTTATAAAATTTGAATTGATATGGCATGGTTAGATCAGCTTCTCCTTCAACTAGTATGATAGCTCTGTACAGTAAAGAATTATAATATTTAATGATGTTTTACTATTACACAGGGATATATGTATGATCAATCTATAACTCAGTGCAGTTCTGTGTTTTAAAGCAAAGTTGAACTCCTGCTGTGATTGGCTAATAGAGTCAGAACTCAAGCGCAGTGTATTTACTTTTTTGAAACATTTACTTCTCAGATGTTCTTCCCAAATCTTTGTTATCAAATCCACAACTACCATTCTCAGAACCAGAACCATCTCTATTTCTCTCAAACTCAACTCAGTTGCTAAGGTATGTATGTATGTTATATCTTCTACTTTTTTTCTACTATCTTATTGTCTCTTAACTGTATTTCTTCTGTTGGTCAGATGAGAGACAGTGAAATCAACATTGGGAGTGAGAGTTCAAATGTGAATGTGAAGAAGAAGATATTTGTGGCTGGAGCCACTAGTGGTATTGGAAAAAGAGTAGTTGAGCAACTTCTGGCTAAAGGTTTTGATGTCAAGGCTGGAGTTCGTGACTTGGACGAGGCTAAAACTACTCTCTTGAAAGATTATACAGAACTTCAATTTGTCACTTAGCCTTTTAGAAACCTAATATATTTCATATTCAGTTGAAAAAGATAAGTAATGGTTTGTTTTTATTTTTGCAATCTCAACATGCTTTGGATTGATGGTTATACAAAATTGATAGTAAAAATTATTGTGATATTTATTCACTGTTTGTGAACAAATTAAAACATTATTTTTATACTAAAATAAGTGTTGACAGAGTATGATCCTCATTTACAGATAAAAATATATCATCATCCAACCCTAATATTCGTACTGTGAAGTAAAATTTACCTTTCCTACCTATAAAAAATTGACCTAATGACTTGGTAGCTCAAAACAAGAGCAATAAGATAAGTAAGAGGATCAAGTGACTTCCACAAAATATCAAGTCTTATCAAAACATTATCAAACAATATCACTGTCCATATTATGTCATCATTTAAAGTTGCATGAGGCCCCAGAATGCCTTGAGTGAGCCCATATGAGGCCAATGGGCGCACTGTGATTAGTGCTCATAGACAGTGACCCTCACTCACAGTATGTGATCAACGATCATAGTTACTCCAAAAAGGTGTGGAGTCAGCCTTGGCAATATTATTAAATCCCTATAGCCGTAATGTGAAGTACAATTCACCTTTCTTGCTAGTTGAAAATTGACATCATGACTTGGTAGCTCAAAACATGAGGAATTAGACAAGTAAGTGGATCAAGTGCTTCCACAAAATATCGAGTCCAATCAAAATATTTCCAAATGATGTCATATTCCATATTATATTATATTAAGTTGAATAAGGGCCCTAATTGTCTAAAGTGAGGCTTATGAGGCATATGGGCTCACTGTGATTAGTGCTCACAAACAGTGACACTTGCTCACAGTTTGTGATCGACACTCACAGTTGCTCCAAGTAGGTAGGGATCATGCCAAGACACGATTATCCAATCCTAATAGCCGTAATATGAAGTAAAATTCATATTTACTAATAGTCTGAAATTGACCTGATGCTTTGGTAGCTCAAAACATGAGAATTTAGACAAGTAAGAGGATCAAATGGCTTCCATAAAATATCTAGTCCAATCAAAACATTATCAAACGATGTCATATTCCATAGTATGTTATATTAAGTCGAATGAGGCCCTAGGTTGCCTAAAGTGTATTCGTATAAGGCATATGAACTCATTGTGATCAGTGCTCACAGATAGTGACCCTTGCTCACAGTCTGTGATCACAAATCACAGTTGCTCCAAATAGGTGGGGATGCATCTAAGACACGATTATCTAACCCTAGTAGCCATAATGTGAAGTTAAATTCATGTTTACTAATAGTCCAAATTTTACCTCATGCCTTAGTAGCTCAAAACATGAGCATTTAGACAAGTAAGAGGATCAAGTGTCTTCCACAAAATATAAAGTCCTATCAAAACATTACCAAACGATGTCGAAATATTATGAGGATTATCCTTGCCTTTTGGGATGCCATGCCATCCACATGGGTGTACTGTGAACTATGCTCACAGACTTGACCCGTAATCACGAGCTGTGATCAACGATCACAGCTCTTCCAATGAGTTGGGAGTCAGTCATGTCACGATTATTCAAGCCTCTAAACCTTTATGTGATGAGAAATTGCACTTCGGTGATAGTCCAAAAATGACCCTAAGCCTAAGTTGCTCAAAAGATGAGTAAGTATACAAGAACAATGATGGAGTGGTATGCATGCATATTCAATTATTGCCAAAATATTAAGAAATGATGTGGAGACCCATAATATGTCATGTCTAGTACCAAGAGTCTCATCTTTTCCTTTAGGGATGCCATGCCATTCATATGAATATACTGTGAACTATGCTCACAAACTGTGACCCGTAATCACGAGCTGTGATCAACGATCACAGTTCTTCCAATGAGTTGGGGATTCAGTTAACTCATGATTATTCAAGCCCCTAAACCTTTATGTGATGAGAAATTACTCTACGGTGATAGTCGAAAAATGACCTCATGCCTTAGTTGCTCAAAACATGAGTAAGTATACAAGTAGAAGGATGGAGTGGTATGCATGCATATTCAGTAGTTGCCAAAATATTACAAAATGATGTGGAGACCCATCATATGTCATGTCTAGTACCAAGAGACTCATCTTTTCCTTTAGGGATGTCATGCCATCCACATGAGTATACTGTGAACGGTGCTCACAGACTGTGACCCGAAATCATGAGCTATGTTCAATGATCACAGTTCATCCAACGAGTTGGGAAGCCAGTCAAGTCACAATTATTCAAGCTAATAAACCTTTTTGTGATGAGAAATCGCTCTTCGGTGATGATCGAAAAATGACTCCTTACCTTAGTTGCTCAAAACATGAGTAAGTATACAAGTAGAAGGATGGAGTGGTATGCATGCATATTCAGTAGTTGCCGAAATATTATAAAATGATGTGAAGACCCACAATATGTCATGTCTAGTACTAATAGGTCCATCTTTTTCTTTGGGGATGCCATGTCATCCACATGAGTGTACTGTGAATGGTGCTCACAGACCGTGACCTGAGTTTACGAGCTGTGATCAATGATCACAGTTCATCCAACAAGGTGGGGAGTAAGTCAAGTCACGATTAAAATTCCCAAATAATAGGCTTAATAGTTAAACACATGTCATATAATACATAAATAAACACATATCATACAATATATAAATAAACACAATTCACAGTCTGTGATTTTAATTTACAGATAATATACTACATAATTAAACACAGTTTACATCCTGTGATTAGCAGTTTACAATATATTACATAATTAAACACATTTCACATAATATAATTTCTAATGAACTATGTAATTACCTATCATATTATTACATTAAGTAACCGGTTGTAAAATCGGCTCTAGGCTGTCCAAGGTCTCACTTTCGGTAGGATCCATGTGAATAACTAAAGGGTTCTCTCCAAAAGCAAACTTCAAGTCGCCATTGTCGTTAATAGGCATCCTAACTTTTATGCCATCTGGATTCAACCACATGTAATGCAGCAGTAGACGATCCTTTTCTCTTTGTCTACTATTTTCGGACCAAATCCTATCAATCAATTGTTGTCGCGTAATGTTTACATCGAAAACCTCAGCCCTGAGTTTCCCACCACTGTATGCAATACAATTTCACTCTGCGTCGTAGAATAGAACATCTCTTACATAATTCATCTGCAAAAATTAATTCAACTCGTAAGATAACAAGATATCATCATCAGTTCATGAATCTGTGATAGCTATTCACAAACTGTGAATGTTATTCATTGACTGCGAATACAGCTCACACATGTGCACATTATCAGTTCACAGTCTGTGAACAAATAACACTGTGAACAATAATGCAGTCCATCAGTTTACAGACTGTATTATTTGTTCACAGTGTTATCTGTTCACAGATAGTGAATAAGGATCATAGATATAAACTACTTAAATTCACAGATTGTGAGCAAGGGTCACAGTCTGTGAATCCAGAAACCAAATGAATAACCATTGCAATAAATATTCCAATCAACATAAAAAAAATCGATAAAAATAAATTTCAATAGCAGCAGGTCATCAAAAGCTAATATTTGAATATAACAACAGTGTTTGAATATAACAGTGGTGTCAATATAACTCGTATGACAGCAGTAGCAGCAGGACACCAGATGAATAACATATAGAATCACTAATAACAAAAGTTCAGCATCAACATATAGAGTCACCAATAGAGAATCACCAATAACAACAGATAACAACAAAAACAACTCATTAATAACAAAATTCAGCAGCAGTAACTCATCAAGACCAAATATTTCAATATAAAAGCAATAACATCACACAATTATGTATACTATAAATCCAAAGTACATCCAATTGATTACAATAAGCTTACCTTTGATATTATCAAAACACAAGCACTCCACGACCTAAACCTAGCAACAGACTACAATGACCAAGACCTTAAGATTCCTCACGCCCGAGCAGCGGAAGTAGCAGGATTTCCCAAATACCTCCACACCAATAGACGATTTTAGCAGCAGAACGCAGATTGACGGCTTCGGCAGAAAATTCCTAAACTCAAATCGCAATTGGAGAGGATTACTCGATGAAGATGGAGAATTTCGTTTCAGAGGAGAAGAAGATGAAGACTTTCGCTAATAACAATGAAGAAGAAGATGGGAGATTGATTAGGTTTATATTGGAGAAGAAGAATGAAACAATTGAGAGAAGAAGAAGATCGAATTTTTTGTGAATATAGATCTGTTGAAACACAACAAAGCGGTCCAAACACCCCAACCGGTTGAAGGGTATTTTGGATATCATTGATTTTATTTGTTTTAAAATAAATTCAAAATATATTTATTTTTTTTTATATTGAAAAGGGTAATATGGGAAGTTAGGCCTATAGGATGAAAACAAACTTTTAAAAAATTTAAATTTGTATGATTTTTAAAATGAGTCTATAATTATACTTTAAACTTTTAGTGGCCTATAAAATCTAAATGACCCTTTCATTTATCTACTAGTGCAAATAGTTTAACTACTGTAAATTTCCAAAAATCCAAAGTTGAGATACCTCGGACAATACCCTTTCTAGATGCTGTGAGGTCTCATAATTCTAAGGATAATTTCAACAATAACAATAATACATAAAAGAGAGTTGAATTAATATGATGATTGATTAGTTTGATGAGGTAAACTTGGCAGTAATAATGGAAGAGTGAAATGCATGTACACCTCTTTAAGAAATTTATTAGCCAATCAACATGTTTTTCTTAACACCATGTATCACCATTAGCGTCCGACGACTTACATTATATTAATAAATTAAACAAAATTAATATATTCTTTTGTTTGTGTGTAACATAAGTCTCTCTCTTCCCACATTATGTATTTTCCCACGTTCACATACGTTTGGTTAGCCTAACCACAATTTTTATTACACATAAATTAAAAAATAACAAACATTTAAATTGCATCCAAATGGAGCTCTATAGATATATTAATTAATTTAATAAAATAAAATTTCTCTTCTATTTACACACAAGAAATAAACCAAAACCAGAAATGTAAATGAAACAAAACAAGATAACAAATTTAAGCTAGTTGGGTTTCTTCAAAAGCATGCAAAGGAAAAAAAGAAAAATCATCACCACCACCAAGCTCTTGAATGAAACCATCAAAATCACCAAAACCATTTAAGAACCCACCTGAATTTGCACCATTGTTCCAAATCATGTCTTCTTCTTTGATTACATGATTATTATTAATATTGGCCAAAATTATAGGCTTTGGCTTCTCTCTAGTCTCTTCTTGTTGTGGTGAAGATTTATGATGATGATGATGTCTTGGTGGTCTCTTCTTTTGAAGATCTTGATGAGTTGGTTTGCCAGTGAGTCTTTGAACAAGCTCTCTAAAATTGGCCACATCTGTCTTGATGATCTCTGGAGCAAATATGTGGATGATTCTAATCTTAGGCTTGTCTTTGGTTATGATGTGTGAGCTTTTGTGCATTGAAGATAGATGAGGCTTTGAAATTGGCATGTATGATTCCATGGAGAGAGAGAGAGAGAGAGAGAGAGAGAGAGAGAGAGAGAGAGAGAGAGAGAGAGAGAGAGAGAGAGAGAGAGAGTTGGTGTGTTGGTTTGGAGAAAGGAGAGAGCGGTTTAAATAGGAGAGGAAAATGAAGTGAAAATTGTTTAATGAGAGAGGACAATTGAGAAGAAATTTAAAAATAAAACAAGGTGTGTCTTATTGAGAGCAACAAAGATATTTAAATTTATGGAGTGAGAGTCAATAAAGTAAAATATAATTCAGTGGTTGTTGTCAATACCCCAAATTGGATTAGCTTATTGTTTGATATTTTTTTGTACAGTGGAAAAAACAAATGTGAAAATGAAGAGTTGGATATACATGATGATGGATTTATGAGGTTTATAATTTTATTATCATTTGGGGTCACTTGCTATGCCTAGTGGTTTTCTATTACAAATTCAATGATATTAACTGTAAATATTTTTTTAATATATAAAACAAGTTACTAATTGTTTAATGTGAAAATATGTGTGGTTTAATTAATTTAGTTGTTAAATATTTTAATCGAATCCGCGTGGTTGGAATAAAACCAACAATGTCATGGGTAGCATTATATACAACTTCTTAGCAATTTTGCATAAATCTGACCTGACGGGAGAATCAATTATATTGTTTTAAATGTTTTTCTCTCTATATACACATAGAATTTCCAAATTATTTTACATTGATGTAAATTGACTTATATTTTTGTTCAGATCCAATTAATTAATACTTTATGATTATGTTTTTTTTAATTAAATTATATTATAGGATTAGAGGTTCCCCTACAACCCTAATACTAAACTCACAGGTTCGTGATAAAGTAAAATAAAAATAAATAAATTAGTTTATTGAAAAACTATGGTTTAATTCCAAAAACCAACAAATTTTAAAAATATTTACTTTTTACATCTAGTTTTTGCAAGTTTATACCATACCACCCCTAAAAATTAGATAATTTTTTGTTATATTTATAAAACTAAGAATTAAAGGTTGAAAATAAAAATTATTAAACTGATTCAGCTAATTAAATTAGATAATTTTTGTATGTATAAAATTAAAAATTAAAAATTAAAAGTTGAAAATAAAAATTATTTAATTGATTCAGCTAATTAAATAAAAGAATTAAAATTTTTAAATTTATTGATACTAGTTGTAGTTTAATAAAAATAAAATTTAGAAATTAAAATTATAAATTACTAAAATTAATGAATTAAAAATTAAAATTTTATAAAAATATAAAATATTTAAAATTTATTAAAATTATCAAACAAAAAATTTAAAAATTATTAAAACTAAACAATTAATAAAACCACTCACAACTACAAAAACCACCCACACCTCACCAGAACCACTAGTGGTTTTAAATTGGGGTGATTTTGGTGTGGTTTGGTATACCACATAACTAGGGGTCAGGACTAAAAATGTTTCAAAAATTAGATGGTTTTTTAAATTAACCTAATACCATTTTTAAGTACCACATATAGTAAAAAAAGATTATTTTCAAAAACACTTAATTTTTCAAACGTTTAATTTGAAAATTTTAATTTTGAAAAGTTTTGGAAAACCACCTCCAAAATCAAAATAACTAGCGATTTCGGTGTTGTAATTCAGCCACTAATTATTAAGAGACTACTATTAGACTCGTCTCTTGTACCTCTACTGACTTTAAAAATTTTAATATTTTTATCTTGATAATAATAAAATGAAAAAAATAATCTGAAATGATAAAACAGGAAAAATTCTAAACTTTCATGGGGTTATTAGAATTATCTCCAACTAATATAATGGAGCCTATTTTCACTCCCACAACATGCCTAAAAAGATTTATATACCCTTAATCCAAATATATAATAATAAATTTACAAATATGTTAAATCCCATAGAGAATTATTAAATGCCTCACTAGTTTCCTTATTTATCCTTCACATAACTGAATTCCTTTAATTTGATTTTTTTATTATTTTTTTTTATTTTAAACAATCGATAAGAATGCGCTCTCTTAGTTTAGCATTTGGCTTGATCTGGAAAAAAAAAATCTTGGTTATTAATTAGAGAGTTGAATGAGTTACATGAAATGAAGATTACAGTTGCAGACAAATACCAAATATGAACTTGTCAATGTTGGAATTAGGCAAATATTCATAGATGAGAAGTCTTTCAATTCCTTCAAAGCAAAAGCCTAAAAGTCTAACCAAAGTTGGGTATCTGTAGTGTTGTATACTTGTTGTGAAACACCATCACTGGACAACTGGTCCATAATTGGTTGGTCTTCACACCGTACAAGGCATGGATAAACAGTTTCCAGCATATCCCCTTTTTTGATAAACACAAGCATCCATGGGTGATGATATATTTTATTGACACAACTTCTGCATTCTTCTTTAGTAACATCTCCGCATAGAGCATAGCCATAGACTTTGTCAGGATCTTGGCCAGTTTCAGCTAAGAGATGAGAGCAGAATTTGGCGATTTCTAGTATAGACATCATCAGTAGTGAAGTTACCTCCATAGAAAGAAGTTTGTGCACCTAAAGTAATCACATTTGGCCAACAATCTTTATTCTTCAGATCCAGAGAATACATATGCTTAATAACACCACAACTATTCTCCTTCTGGACTTTACTCACATCTTCCGTGAACACATTGATTCTAAAATTCGACTGGTGATTGGTGTCTTCTGAGTTATTTCAAAGAATTGGAATGGTAAGAAAATTAAAATTGAAAACAAAATTTTAAAAAGGGCATAATTGGAATAATGGTTGCTGTTGGTATATTTTTCTTGCGGGTTTTAGTAATGCCCTAAATTTAATGTTGATATTTCGTATAGAATTTTTTTTTCACCTAATTTTTAAACTATTCAATTTTAAAATTATTACTTAAATTATTTTCTTTTTACCATCCCATTTCCGAATAATTTGGAAAAATATATAATAATATTATTCTATTTATATTTTACCAAATAAAATGGAAAAAAGAAATTAGAAGAGGTTTAAGGAATATTTTGAAAAGTAAAAATAGTTTAGAAGATATTATTTATCAACCATACCAGTAAAACTACATATTTTTAAAAGTACCAATATTTTTATATTTTAAAATAGTATTAAAAAACTGCAAAAAATAAAAATTATTGTAGAATTTGATTAGTATGGGATATAGGTCATGTTTTGAGTGTCCTACAGTTTAATTGAATCAGCCACAACATTGAAGTAAAGGTTGATTCCATAAATAAGAAGGTGGCCTGATTAAGTGTCATGAAACTATTGTTGTGTTGTATGCTTTTATTTTATGAGTTGGAATCAAATATATATCCACATCCGGCTCCATCGTACTTAAAACTGACATTTGGTTACATATGGTTTACTTTGTCAACTCACAGCTAAGCTAAGCTAGTACGGACTATAAGAAAGAAGTTGTTTCATTTTTTGTCTTCTTATTATCATTATGTTACTTGCTTATAACTATCATGCATATTCATAGACAGCCCAACATCTTTCTTCTTAAAACAAAATTAAACATTTTAATGACTGCCGGTTTCGTGACAAAATGGAATCTTGATAGTAGTGGTACGTCAATACGATTTCCATATGTATGTAGGTAAATAAGGAATAGGTGTTTAAGATGAATGGTTTCTATAGGAGATGAAATGTGGATGGTTTAAAATGATGGAAATATAATAGAACAGCACAGCACAGCACATATGAAATAGACAAAAGCCGAATTAGGATGAGAAGAAAAGGACAGCTTGCAAGTTCATTAGAAGTGTTTGAGTGAGAGTCACATGGAATGCATGAACGGCAGAGGCAGTTACTGGTTGTACTCATTCGTTCGTGCGTGGGTCACAAACACAACGGACTGGGACTGGGACTGGGCCTCAGCCTCTCTCTCTCTCTTTTGATGTCACCTTACCTACTACCCCAAATGCCAATCGAATATATTCTCCTCTGTTATTGAAAAATTAAAACAAAAATGATATTTGCCAATTCAGGACATATAGGATATGATCACGGGAAAAGGAAAAGAAAAAGAAAGCGTAACAAGTGCACGTGAATGGTGCTGATGTCGTGCCGGCCCACATCAAACCAACGTGACTGCCCACGTGCCACCCTCTCTCTCTCGTTTTGGGCTGCACGTAACGTACTCCTTCTCTCCTCTGCTGGCCTCATTAGTTTACTGTTTTTCTTTTAATTATTTTAAAAAATATATTTAATTAGGATGTATGTATAATAGGATTTCTATATTTTTAATCCATGTAGAGTATTTGGACAAATTCGAATCTAATTTTGAAAATATATATATATATATATATATATTCAACCAGCATTTTGTTTGAACCGTAAATCAAACCTAGAGTCAGACAGACATGTTAACCCCTACCCCACTTTAAAACCGCGTTTCACTGCAAAATATATTTAAGAATGCACAGCCAAATAAAACTATAATGTCCTTTTCGAATAAATAAAAATAATTGAATGCCTAGCACCTAGAAGAACACGTACCAAGAAAAATAAAAGGCATACAGTACACAACAAGCTATTAAAATTCTAATGGGCTTCTTGAGAACTGAATCCCTCTACTCAGCGTGCATCCAAGCCCATAGAAAAATGCGCTCAACCTAAGCGTCTGAACAGCTCAGGAATTTATTTTCTAATCCGCTGCGTATCAACAATTAGATGCGCATTTATATAAGATTTTGAATTTTCCACAAATACTTCTACAAGGATCTTGGTCAAGGATGACGGGTCGGATTCGGGCCGATAAATCCATATCCATACTCTATTTATATATCTTATTACCATAATAAGAATGGATGGATAAATACCCGATTTATCCACAGATATACTTGTATAAAATTCACCTGATAAAAAAATTATAATTTATATCTAACTAGAGCATATACCCACGCGTTGTTTGATATGTTGATGTTTTTTTTAAAGAATAAAAAATAAAAATAAAAAAATTTAAGATGAATTTAGATTACAAATATTAAAATTGGACCTTATTTAAAAATTAAGTCATTTATTAAAAGACCAGTTAAATGTAAATGATGTAGTAATAGAAAATTGAACTTATAACTTTTATGTGTACAAGTTTTGAATAGTTTGAATTATTTGCTAATCAAATAATTGATTGATACAAATATAATCCTTTCAATATTTAATAAATTAAAATATAAAAATCATGAAATAAAAAATAAAAGTTACTAATAAAGTCTACATCTGTTGCGGCATGTTCGATTAATCTCGGGTTGGAAGCAGAAGATAAAGAAGCCTATGCAAATAATGTATTAACATAAGAAAACAAAATTGATAACTGAAAAGAAAAATGTGTTATCATATACAGGACTTATACATGTTCTACAAAAATAAAATCACATCAACATTGTAATATAATAGAATATTAAGAAATATCAATATCCTTTTAATTCTGAATAATCTAAATATGATAAACTTAAAAGGTAGTTGCGAAACATACACCTATTACAAACATAGAAGGCACTACATCCTCATTAATATTTACAAAATATTATAACGGATGTGCGAAAGATAGTGATATAACGGCAAAATAAAAGATACACCAGATTTTCGTGGTTCACTAACAATGTGTTAGCTACCTCCACCCGACAGAGAAAACCAGATTTTATTAGAAGGAAACAGATTACAATAACAATCTCCTTCTTTTCAGATATATCTTAGGTTAAGAATATAGGAGTGTATTTATAGTACTCCAACAGAAAACCTAATTAGAGACAGAAACAGAAATCCTAATTAGAAACAGAAATAGAAAACCTAATTAGGGAACAGAAAATAGATATCCTAATTAGATATAGAAACGGAAAACCTAATTAAGGAACAGAAAACAGATATCCTAATTAGGTACAAAAATGAAAAACCTAATTAGAGACAAAAATAGAAAACCTAATTAGGAACAGAAACAGAAAACCTAATTAGAAACAGATTTAGATTCAAGTTATTTCAACAAATCTCCACCTTGACTTGAATCTTCTGACATTAACAGATATAACGGATGGTCCTCCGTCCCAGATTTGCCTTAAGAGGCAAATTAACAGCTTGAGATGTTTAGCAAGTCCAAACAATGTTGGACCTTGGCGTGCGGAACTGATTTGGTGAACATATCAGCCGGATTATCAGTGGCAACCAGTTTCTTTACCCTGATTCTCTTCTCAATTTTTAGAAAATAGTACTAAACGCCGATATGTCTAGTCCTCCTAGGATGAACTCGATCCTTTACTAAACATATTGCGCTCAAACTATCACAATACATTATAGCCTGATCGTGATGTAGACCCAAATCACTAACTGATCCCTTCAACCAGATTCTCTCTTTAACTGCTTCTATTAGTGTCATGTACTCTGCTTCTGTAGTAGATAGAGTCACCGTCAGTTGCAGAGTAGCCTTCCAACTAACAACAGAATCACTAAGAGTGAAAACATAACCAGTCACTGATCTTCGATCGTCAACATCTCCTTTTAGATATCGGAACGTCTATTTTTACAGACATAAGAAACTTGCTGCGATGTAGTTTCCCAAACACAAAATGTTCACAAAATTCAAGACTCTTAATCTTGTGACCACCAAAAAATTCCTCTTTTGATAGAATCTGCATCTCATTTTCACTCATATGACCAAGTCTCATATGCCACAGCTTGGTCATATCATGCTCGTGAACCTCTAATGATGCAACAGCAGAACCTGAAACTGTCGAACCTTGTAAAAAATACAAAGTACCTTGCTTGACACATTTCATTATCACATTAGAACCCTTGTAGATATATAAAACTCTACCTTTACCTTTAAAACCGAACCCTTCGCTGTCTAGCAAACTCAATGATATCAGATTTTTCGTCATGTGTGGAACATACCTAACATTGTCCAACGTACAGAATTTACCATCATGTGTCCGATTCTTAATAGAGCATATCCCTACAATCTTGCAAACGGAACTGTTGACCATGGAAATATTACCTCCTTCTATTTGCTCGTAGATTGTAAACCACTCTCTCTTCGGACATATGTGATAATAGGCTCCTGTATCTAAAACCCATACATCAGTATTATGAGAATGTTCATTGACAACTAGAGCTAAATCCTCTTCAGAATTGGTGTCAACTTCTGCTACAGCAGCAGAGTCTGATTTTTGTTCTTGTTGCTTCTTCTTCGGACAATCATATTTCCAATGCCCTTTTTCCTTACAGTAGTTACAAACATCATCTGGCTTAGGACCCTTCCCGAATTTCTTCTTTTCCAAATTTCCATATCCTTTGCTAACACTGGCTACTAATCTGACAGCTTGATTATTTGTATCTGTACCAATTGCCTTATGGCGCAACTCTCTAGTATGAAGAGATGATCTAACTTCTTCCAGAGACACAGTATCTTTCCCAACAACAAAAGATTGCACAAAATTTTCATATGATAGTGGTAAAGATACTAACAGAATTAAGGCAGCATCCTCATCTTCAATCTTGACGTTAATGTTACGCAGATCTAGTAGAATCGTATTCATTTTGTCTAACTGATCTCTTAGTTGCGTACCTTCCTGTATTCGTAGACTGAACAGACAATACTTTAAAAGCAACTTGTTGGTTAAAGACTTCGTCATGTATAGACTTTCCAATTTTAACCATAGACCAACAGCAGATTCTTGATCTGTAACCTCAGTGACATCATCTGCAAGACACAACATGATAGTTGAATGTGCCTTCTCCTCCAGAGTAGTCATCTCAGCGTCATTAGAAGTCATTCCCTTTTTATCCTTCGATAATGGCGCCCAAACACCTTGTTGTTTTAACAAGGCTCGCATCTTAATTTGCCATAAGCTGAAATTATTCCTTCCCGTGAATTTGTCAATTTTCACGTTTAAGGTAGACATCTTTCACACCAGATTACAAACTCTGATTAACCTTGCTCTGATACCAGTTTGTTATAACGGATGTGCGAAAGATAGTAATATAATAGCAAAATAAAAGATACACCAGATTTTCGTGGTTCACTAACAATGTGTTAGCTACCTCCACCCGACAGAGAAAACCAGATTTTATTAGAAGGAAACATATTACAATAACAGCCTCCTTCTTTTCAGATATATTTTCTCTATATCTTAGGTTAAGAATATAGGAGTGTATTTATAGTACTCCAACAGAAAACCTAATTAGAGACAAACAGAAATCCTAATTAGGGAACAGAAAACAGATATCCTAATTAGATACAGAAACAGAAAACCTAATTAGGGAACAGAAAACAGATATCCTAATTAGGTTTAGAAATGGAAAACCTAATTAGAGACAAAAACAGAAAATCTAATTAGGAACAGACACAGAAAACCTAATTAAAAATATATTTAGATTTAAGTTATTTCAACACAAAAAGTAGTGCATGATTTCAGAGATTACTTATAATATTAAAATCTAAAGGGGTAGCATTCGACTTTCTGACGTACGTCCTACCTCTAATGTTACCAAATTATGGAATAGAGGATTATATGAAGTCAACTTCCTTTCATGTTCTGGTAAAATAGGGCTCATATCTTCCCAATCAAGTTCTATTAATTTACATTCTTCCAATAACTCTACTGGTATTTGTTTCACAGTCAAAGAAAACTCATATCATATCTTTAAAAACTCAAATTCAATCTTATTTGAAATACTTACAAAGAAATGGTGCTACTCCAAATCCAATCGCCAAGTATATAAACTTCAAAGACACCTACATCATTTTCCATGTTAATTAAGATTCGACACCAAAAATTTAGATTAAATTCCACGATATGAATGTCTTTCATTACCTTGGAGATAATGTCAACAACACAAAAATTATAAAAACTTACATAATTTGCCATGTTAATTAAGACTTGACACACCATCTTGATCACTGTAAAACTAAAATATAACAACAAAACTCATGGTCTAACCTTCTAGTTTGACTCTATAAAGGCCTTCAATATCATCATAAACCTGTTTAAAGAGTCTCAGTCAATTCTATCCTACAAAAACCAAAAACACATAAGTACTCAAAACCAAAAAAAATAAATGTGTCCATCACAAAAATTTCAAAGAGACAATTTATTTACTTGCCACTGCTGATGAAATCATCTACAATAATCGTATTACTATTCTAAACAATAACATTGTGTCCTCTAAGTCATTCAACTAAAGGGAAAATAATTTTCTCTTAAAACTTTGGATTCTAATCGCCATCTTAAAAAATAAAATAATTTTATTAAATCTCAAAATAAACTTATAATAAGCTAAACAATTAATAGATAATAAACAAAAGTTAAAAGTTCATAAAATCATTACTTGCTACCAAATACGCGGCGGAGGACAAGAAATGGTAATAACCTTGCATCATAAAACTGAGAGACAAAATAAAATGACGAAAAAAATTGAAAATCATAGATGAAGTAAATAAATTAAATTCGAGTTGATTCTTAGTCAAGAACATTCACGTCACGAAACTGCAGAAGAGACCAAGTTCACTGAGATATGAAACAACATGGTAAATGGGCTCGACATGAATAATGAGCTGAATAAACGTCCTCTTCTCAAATCGCATCAGATCCATAAATGACAAGTTATGTATGAACCACTCCATTATTTCCACTTCAAAATCAACAAGAAAAATAAGATGTTGATGTAAATGGTATATTACACTGTATTTGATAAATCTAAATGAGTCTTTGGTTTCTCTTCATACAATCGTACAAGCAACGATTAATTCTGTAACAAAAAAGTAAAAAAAAATTAGAAAAAAAAAAGAAATGGTAAAAAAAATCAATTATAAAATAAATTCAAGATGAATCAAAGTGAAAAAAAATGTATAAAGTGCAATGCGATTGATTTGTTTTGTATTTCAATCAAAGAAAAACCGAGGTTAGTGAGATGAGAGAATTGATTGGCATGAAAAAGAGCCAACTGAGAGAAAAAGAAGAAGAGAAGAGAATGGATTGGGAGAATAGATTAAAAGAATAAATTGAAGAGAGTTAAAAGAAAGGTTAAGAAAGATAAAAAGAGAGAAGTAATGAGCATTTAATATAAAAATAATGAAGGAAATGAAAAGATAAAGAATGACGTGGCAATCACTCCACACGGTGA
Source organism: Cardiospermum halicacabum (assembly GCA_031304145.1). NCBI lineage: Eukaryota > Viridiplantae > Streptophyta > Magnoliopsida > Sapindales > Sapindaceae > Cardiospermum > Cardiospermum halicacabum. Next base: position 13,713,974 of record CM062392.1, read on the forward strand.
TATCTCATTCACTGTGAATGTCACATAGGTGCCACACAGCGGATTTTGAGTCTATGTTATGTTTGTAGATTTTGTTTGAAAGAGAGAGAGAGAGAGGGAGAGAGAGAGAGAACATGCCCGCGCAATGCGCGGATATGTATTTTATATAATTTTGTTTAAAATAAATTAAGAAAAAGAGGGGGAAAAAGTTTGGACGGGTAATGTACTTTTATATGATTAAAAAAATAAATAAAATAAAATAATTTTTTTTAAAATTTTCTATTTATTATAGAAAATAGATTGAAATTTTATAAATTTATATTATAAAAATAATTACTGAGTAAATTTTAAATGGTTACGTAGATTATGTTGTCATTATATTTTATTTAATTTAATAATAATTTTAAAGAATAAATAATATATATTTATTATTAATATTTTCGAAAATAGAAAGAAAGGAAAAAGAGATTTCGTATTGAGCACATCCGGGTGAGCAAGGGGCAAAAACAAAAATTGAAAGAAGAAATAGACGTCAGAGAATACAACCTTCACTTGTAAAACACCATTAACATATATATATATATATATATATATAAAAGATCATCGAGTCACAATCAGATTGAACACTACAAATTCCAGTTGTAAAACAATGTTATCAAAATCATCAACCACATCATTATACATCTAAATGCTCTCGATGCTTTCCTTGCCTATTATGAAGACAATCAAACAAACACATACATACACCCATTTGATTTTAAATATGTAAACTTACCAAAAAGCCTCTAAAAACAGTTAGAATCATAACAGCAGTCAATTTCCATGGTTTATGGTTCCTCTTTCATGACTGGTCAACCTGACGACAGTGATGTCGACCTAAACATCAGCAATGACAATGTCATCGTCGGTGAAAGAATGATGGAGTAGTCCTTGAAAAAAGCAATAGAGAGAAGAGCGGCGTGTTGGGACATTGCCCTTTCACGGCTACATTAGTGGTGATCGTGACTACTGCTGAAGAGACGGCGGCAGCGGAGTCGTCCTGGGAAAAATAAACGGAGAGAAGCAACAAAAATAAACCCTAATGAGAGCACCTATTCTGTTTATCTTGACCTAAATTTTTATGGTATTTTTTTTAATAAAGAAGATTGAAAAGGTGAAATGAGGAATCAGGAATTATTAATAAAAATTAATAGATAGTATATGAGAAAATGAATGAAATTAAAAATATACATCAATGAATATGATATACGTGTCGCATTTTTATTTGTAAAATTCAATTCAATTTCAAAAGTAGTGATTTTGGGTGTTTTTCAACCCAATGCTGACGTCTCAGTGATGCCACGTCATTTCTATGGGACCGCTGAGAGTTCCGCTTTATATATATAACCAATATCCAAGTTCTCAAATGGATTAAACAAACAATTGCCTATGGATAATTGTTATCAAATTCATTAGAAATAAAAATCTGAGTACATCAAATATTATATTACTTGAACCAAAATTTAAGAAAACATATCTAACAATTCCTTTCGGCATTAATTTATATTGTAGTTATTTTGTTTTTGTTTCTTCTTCAACAGTTGAAAGGCTTCCACTTTCTGAAATATCATCAACTTTTCTTTCTTCTTAGCTTCTTCATTTATCTATTTAAAAAACTTCTATTTCTTGGATGGACTTCTCCAAATTTTGCCATCTCACGATGAATAGTGTAAACCGAAGTTCCTAGCAACATTTTACACATCCAAAGTTTAAATATTCAACTATTAATTGAAACTTTCATCTTTTCAGATGTATAATTCCACCAATTCTCAACGAACTAATGCAAAACCTGACAGAAAATTCAAGAAGACAAAAAGGAACCAGTCCAACTATATGGCTAGATTAGTTAATTTAAAAATCTACTAATAATTTAAAAACATTTCAAAAATTAAATAAAATTAAAATAGGTAAAAAAAATAATAATTTAACCAAAAAAAAAAAGGAATTTACATCACCAGCTATCACGGCTAGATTAATTACTTGCTTTTCAAGATTTCTCCGTGTTATCCAATCACCTTAAATGCTTTTGTATTTGCATTCTCTAAAACGTAGCGTTTCATCGAGAGCAAGGAAAACACAGAGCCAAAGTCAAGCTTCCATTTTTTGTATTTTTTACCTAACAATTTCTTTCGGCATTAATTTATATTGTAGTTATTTTGTTTTTGTTTCTTCTTCAACAGTTGAAAGGCTTCCACTTTCTGAAATATCATCAACTCTTCTTTCTTCTTAGCTTCTTCATTTATCTATTTAAAAAACTTCTATTTCTTGGATGGACTTCTCCAAATTTTGCCATCTCACGATGAATAGTGTAAACCGAAGTTCCTAGCAACATTTTACACATCCACAGTTTAAATATTCAACTATTAATTGAAACTTTCATCTTTTCAGATGTATAATTCCACCAATTCTCAACGAACTAATGCAAAACCTGACAGAAAATTCAAGAAGACAAAAAGGAACCGGTCCAACTATATAGCTAGATTAGTTAATTTAAAAATCTACTAATAATTTAAAAACATTTCAAAAATTAAATAAAATTAAAATAGGTAAAAAAATAATAATTTAACCAAAAAAAAAAAAAGGAATTTACATCACCAGCTATCACGACTAGATTAATTACTTGCTTTTCAAGATTTCTCCGTGTTATCCAATTACCTTAAATGCTTTTGTATTTGCGTTCTCTAAAACGTAGTGTTTCATCGAGAGCAAGGAAAACACAGAGCCAAAGTCAAGCTTCCATTTTTGTATCAATGAGAGAGAAGAGAGACCAGGTGTTTTTTTTTTTTTTGAATTATTTATAGACGAAGAAAAATAATGTTAGATTTGTTTGACATTTTATGTACGCAAGGTGGAGAGTTTCGATAGGTGGATATAGTTGACATTTGGGAGAATCGTGGGGTCCACTTCCCACGAGTGTTTACCAGTGAGTGAATCTTAGCTGTTGGTTTTGTTTTTATTGTCAACGGTTGGAGTGTGTTTTGTTTTGTTTATTCGCTTCTTTTATTATAAAAGGACAACTCTTAACATTATTAAGGTATATACCAAGCAAATAAATTCTCGAATCACTTGGGCTTACAAATTTTTGAAAATAAAGTAATAAGTGGTAGTATTTAAAACTAAGGTTCAGTGCTGGAAATCTAACTGATTGATACAAATTTCAGGACAAACTAATATAAAAGTTAACACTTATTGTCACAAATTCCCAACTTACTTCTTCAACATTTCATATTACCTCTACATATGCTTAATTATCCACTCAAGCTAGCCAGTGAACAATTCAATATTCACTAAAAAAAAATGATATTTCAACATTTATTTAAGCACCTAAATGATTGAGATCTCACAAAAATAGTTACAGTTGTACTATATGTTTACAAAAAAATGCAGAACAAACAGAGAGTCAAAACCAAACCTCTTTCAATCTAACAATATTGAAATGCTTGAGTGACCTATGGTTCATGATTTCCCTCTGTACATGTTCATCAATCTCCAAATCCAACAAAAACAGTTTAATCAAAACTAAGTAAGATTCAAAAAAGAAAAACAACAACCCATGAAAATGAAAACAGACCTTTTGACCTCTCTTAATGAACTTGACAGCAAGAAGTTCTTCGGTCCACTTATCTCTCACCAGCTTAACAACTCCAAAGAAACCACCCACAAAGTTAGTCTCTGAACACAAAAAAAAAAAAAATCAATTTTGAATCAAATAGTTCATGCAATCTAGCATATTTAAATTAAGAGAACTTGAAAATCAGAGAAGTAGAGATTGCCAGTTACCTCACGGAGGAACACCACAACTTATAAAACAGTAAAAAATGGCTCCATGGATTTGATGGTATGAGTGAATGAAATGTTAACTTTTTCCAATACTAACATTTTTCAGTAGATTCCCCCATTGTGTGTGACACTACTAGTGATAATATAGCTCTAAACTAAAAAATTAAATACTGTATAGTTTTTCTGGATATCTTCTCTATACAGTTTCTCTGGATATTCCCTTTGGTGAGTCGTCTTTAAACAATGAAACTTTCAAAATCGACATCACTTCTTTCCATAGTTGATGGTCAGCTGGTTGTCTCTTCGCATGGAAAAAAAACCTGTAAATGAATATCACAAAATTCAGCACAATATACAGATCAACACAAACACAATCTACAACTTTAAAATTCAGATATCAAACTAAATTCTAAAACACGAATTACAGTTCAATTTTGGGTATTGACATCAACAACGAAATGAGTCAAGATAAAAAAAAAAGTAAAAATGAGAAACTAAAAAGCAAAAAATAGAATGCAGTCAGATTTAATGTTCCAATAAATTTCATTGATTTTACCTGAATTTCGGCTTTTGTTATGTGCTTTAATTGAAAGATGAAAACAAATTACCTTGAGGGAATCAATAAGTTAATCAAAGGTTCCAATGCTCAGATTGGGGATATTCAACTGCAATACAGAATAAAATTAAATTGTGAAACAAAGAAGAAATATGAAAAAGAAGAGGATCGTATCTTATAGTATCCTGTATACTGGAGAGTTTTCCAAAGAGCAGAGACCATCACATCTACAACACAAAATAATCAAAACCATCATAACACCGACACACAATTCCAAACAAACCAATTTCTCAGATCAAGCCCCATTAACCCTCTATCATAAAAGCAAATATTGAGGTCCATGGTAAAAATTGACTTGGGTCTTACCAAATCGATGGAACAAATTATCTGGTTTTGGCCACCAGAAAGCCAACGACAAGAGAAGGTGGGAGAGAGTGATAATAAAATTTTATTGAATGGGAATGGAAGAGGCACGAAATTAATTTTCATTGATGAATGGGAGAGAAAAGACCAGGAGATAGCAAGTGGGAATAGAAAGAAGGTAAACACGTGTTAACTCTTAACTGGTACAATATCTTCAAATTTTAAAACTTGAGATTTTTGAAGTTTTTCAATCCAAAGCGGAACTCTCAAGCGTCCACGTCAGATTCGTGGGTCCCGCTTGAAGTTCCGCTTTATATATATATATATATTGTTAAATATAAAAGTTTAAAAAACTAAAATATTGTTATCCAATACAATTGAATATAATTCTGTACAAATAAAATATTTTATTTGTAGCATTGAAATATTTTAATTATTTAACTATATTATTTTCTACTCAATTGTTTTTATTTAATTTCAATAATTGTAGTGGTCTAGTTAAAAATGGGCTACAAACTTTTAGGCCTAAATTCCGAAGATAAGTCAAAATCTTGAAGATGGGGGCATGACCCAAACTTTGAAGAAAAATACACCAGAACGATAACTCGATAACTTGTTCATGGTACGATCAAATATATTTCAGTCAAAATATCTGCCCTACTACAGCCTTATGGCAGGCCCAGTTTTGGTAGTCGAAGCCCAACAAGGTTTCCTTGGAGATTAGAAATCCAGATTGAGTATAACTATCCAATAATATTTTGGTCATTAACGGATAAATATTAATCAAATATGATTTATTCACTATTTTATAATTATTTAATATCAAAATACATTAAAACTATAATTAAATAAGAAAAAGAGGACAACTAGGATACTAATTTTCAGAATAAATCAACTTCTCTTGAGCTCTATAAAGGGAGCCCTAAAGCTCAATGAAGGGGAATCCAGATTTGACTGGTCGAACCTCTACAAAAACAGCTGCATATAAAAAATCAATTCTTTCCCTAAAAATCCTAACTGGCCATATCAAAAATTCTCTAACTGTGATTTTTCATGACCACCACAATTTGATGCCGACCATGAGTGGGCTTTCCAGTGATTTAATTGATTTCTACGTTGTTTTGGCAAAGGTTCTAGTACTGGAAGCCATCACTACTAGTATCAAAAAGACACCACCGCCTGATCTAATGATCTAATGGAGAATTCTGGAAATCGGCCCCAACATCGAATATTTGGGTTTTGAACTCTACTACTTGTTCTCTTGGTCTTCTTAGCGGCCACATTAAGAGAGTTGTGAATATGGTGTTCTGGGCCAGTTATGCTCAACTTCTGGCTGAGTGTGAGCAAAGATAGGAAAGTTTTGGTCCAGGAGATAAATGAGAAAGGGAAAAAAGATTTGGTGTTTGGTATAACTGGCGATGCTGTTGTTGCTATTCAGTTTTATGGAGAAGAAGAATGCCTGCACCCGAGATTGTATTGGCATGGTAACAAAAACGATGTTCTGTTTGTTGGGATCAGAAACTGTATATTGAGCATTCACACTGCCAAATTTGGAAAAGCAAAAGGCTTCTCAGATGAAACGCCTATTCGATGTTTTATTAACCCATTAGTTGATGGGTTCATTTAATTGGTAAGCATGGAGGAGAATTCACCGATTCGTCCATGTGTAAATGGCCGTGAACCTGTTTGGCGTCTGTCTGTGCTGATAGAACGGTTAAGATCTGGGAAACGACAAAGAAGCTGCACTTACTGTATTGAAACCACATTATGGTCAACCGGTATATTTGTTTTCATTTTTTACTGCTCTTCACCAGCCGCCTGACACCACTTATCACTAGGGACCTAAAAATCAAGAATTGAAGTTTTGGGTCTCTAAAAGTGAATACATTCCGATGCTTATTTATGCACAATCATGGAAGTGTACCTAGACATTGGAGTTGAAAAGTTCTGTTGAACCTCAGCTTGATGAAGTATTTTTAAGAGAAATTCCATTTACGTTGTGCACTTAGAATATGGTGCTTATCCTAAATTAACTCGCATGGATTACATAACAAAGTTTTATGCTTCCTTGCCTATTTTGAGTATTACAGGAATGACCAACTTTCATAGTGAACAACTAGTTGAGCTGTATTGTGTCCAGACACAGATGATCCAGAAGTATAATTTGGATTTATACCAGTGCTTTCTTCCGCCACTACAAAGCAGAAGCTCTGACTTTACTATGCACAGCTTCTCTACAGTCAGACACCAGCTATAACAACACCTCTTCCGAATAGTCCTGGGTTGTCTACAAACATTGCAACTTTTGGAAATATGACAATCTCTTAGTAAGGCCAGTCTATAAGGGAGTGTCATTGACTTTCCAATTAGTAGGCAAATGGAGACTAATCAAGAAAATTGGGCCAATGCGTCTTCCCATGCTCCAGTAAATGATGTTGATTCTCAAATAAAAGCTGTTCTAAATAAGCTCAATCAGCTAATGATCATGCAAAGGGAGATGCAAACACAAATGTCAAGTTTAGTTAGTGCCGCTACTGTAGAAGAGAGAAGAAGATTGGAACAGCTCAACGACAGGCTTTTGATAAAGCTACTAAGGCCAATACGGAAGCCTTATGGGCTCGATCACAGGAAGAAAATGTGAAAAGTGAGAGATTACAAGGAGAATTTACACAAGAAATATTGAATTCAATCAAGGAGTTGATATCCTTAGTTGAAAATGACGTGAAGAAAGAATTGGTTGTTATTAGAACTGGCAAAACGGGTTTGCGGGTCGTGTTGACCCTGACACGAATACGAACCCGTTTATCTTGACACGACACGAACACGACACACGATTATTAAATGGATTGTGAACTTCCAACATGAACACGACACGATTAGGAATGAGTTGACACGGACACAACACAATAACACGATTAATAAATGAGTTATTATCCAATCTGACACGTCAACACGAAATTGACACGTTAACCCGCTTATTAAACGGGTTGACACGAATTTATTTAATAAAAAATTAATTTTATTTAATAAAAATTCATAAATAAAATATCAAAATTTAAAATTATATTTATATCCTCCATAAACGGGTCAACCCGTGACACGATTATGTCAACACGAACACGACACGATTACTAAACGGGTTAAATGGTTTGACACTTTTACTGACACGACACGATTATACTCAACCCTAACCCTTAATAATTGGTTTCATTTCGTGTCAATCCGTCGTGTCACGACCCATATTGCCACCTTTAGTTGCTATAGAACCTTCTATTGTTCATGTTATCAATTCAAGTATTGAAAAAACAATATCTGAGGCAATTTTTTAGTTCTTCCAGAGAGGAGTTAGTGACAAGGTTGTGGATTAGTTGGAGAAGTCTGTTAGTTCAAAACTTGAAGCAACTTATGGTAGGCAAATTCAGGATGCTGTGAAATCTAATTTAGAAGCTTCTCTGATCCCAGCATTTGAGAAATCATGCCAACTTAAATTTGACCAATTATACTCATTTTTCTCTAGCCGAACTACCCAATACTGGTTAAGCTTATATAACAAAGAGTTTGCGGTCACAGATTTGAAACTATTATTTTCTATTTTGCTGGCTTTAACCAATGGACAGGTACATCTTCCCACACATTTTTTTTTTCAATTTCTAAAGATTTAATCGTATTTTTAAGGATTTGACCGTACTTTCAATTATAGAGATAAATTTCTGTGCCTATCTCGAGTATTACTTTAATTTTTCTGAATTGCATGTGTTTTTATTAGATGGAAATTTTTTATTGATACACTTTTCAGTGTGACAATATCCGTGATGAAGTTTTTGTGACATGTTGTGCCTATTATTCTTATTACTCTTATTTACATGGTTATTTGAAATTTTTGGAAGACTTTTAAGACTAGAATGTCTTGAATTTATGCTAGTTGGGTACAAATTCTTGTGATAGTTGAGCTTGTAGTTACATTTGGAAACCAATATTACCACTTGGCTCGAAGTGTAGTATCACAAAGGTTATGTGAATAAATTTGATAATTTGTGGCTCACTTAAATAGGCTATCACGCCTATGTCATGCGAATACGTCTTTGTCTGTTGATTAATGAAAAGGTGAAAGAAGTTGTATTTTTATCTATTATATAGATGGAATTTGCAATAACACAAATTCGCTTTACGTAAGCCAGGGTAAAGTCGTTGGTACCGACCGCGCAAACAAAAGGCGATATAAAACCCTTGGTAGTGGCATGAAGACCTGCGTAAGTCTCCGGTTGCGGATGAAATATAAGCCCACGTAAGTCCCCTGGCGGTGGCACCTAAATCCGTTTAAGTCTCTTGGCAGCGGTACACATTAAATCCACATAAGTCCCTTGACAGTGGCACCTAAATTTGTTTAAATCCCTTGACATGGACACACATGAAAGCCCACGTAAGTCCTTGGCAGTGGCACCAAAATCTGTTCAAGTTTCTTGACTGTTAGATGCACAAAAACACTTGAAATACTCAATATTACACACGAAACTTTTGATCAGAATCTATTTCATTCGAAACCTTTATAGGGGATAGATTTACATACATTTTAGGTCATGAACAAGAAGTCATGATTCCCCGAGCATCGCACCAAAAGCATAGCAACGAGCCTAGTCCGCAAAATTATTATATAATAATTTTATAGGCTCACATAGGGATTGGGCGAAATAAACTTCGAGCAAAGCCCACGTCGCAACACCACATTAGTTCGATTATGTTTATATAGTTGTGAAGTTTCTATGGAACACCACGGTTGAACAATACACGATCACAATCCATGGACGAGGCTGGGGATTAAGTAAACAAACCTCAGAATGAACTCACTGCGATTCGGAGAGAAAGCCAGTAACTACGCCATTCGTATGTTCTAACTTCAATCGAGTGCCTAAAATATTAATACAAAAATACAGGCACCAACTTTGATCGAGTGCCTAAAATAGTATTGGTTACAATATGGCTGGTACAAACTATAATCATGGCTTCATGCTTATACTTTATATCTGAAAGGCATGTGATCAAATCAACATCCCTATACAGTCTAAATTGTTTTGCAATCTCCAAATGAACGAACCTACTAGCGACAGGAAATGCAATAACATGTCTACAAATGAAAATAATGTGAGCAATCACTTGGCGTGTATATGTAATCCAGTGCATGCATAGGATACAAACGAAAAGGATCAAAGTAAGTTGTGTTACATTAGGTCAAAAAGCAATCAAAGTAGTTCAAATTACATAGACACAAAATAGAAAATTGTGGATAGGCAGTGCAGTTCATGAAGAGGGCCCACCCCACTGGAGAAATGGCTTCAGGATCTCAAGTTCATCCTTCGCTGAAACTTCAGTGAGCTTCTTTATAAGGACTTACCCGAGCAGCTCGACACGAGTAACCACTTTGACCATAGGCATCATGACTTTGTCAGGCACCTAACGGACTCTACTCCATGAGTAACATGTCATCCAACTGGTTGATGTGATGATTCGCAAATTCGACTTTCGAACAATCAAAATTTAACATCTATGGATTTGTTAACTTTACATTGCCACGTCCGACTCGTCGCACGGAGCAATGGGGAATTTCTGTAGTGGTTAAGTTAAAAATGGGTTACAAACTTTTAGGCCTAAATTCCGAAGATAAGTCCAAATCTTGAAGATGGGGGCATGACCCAAACTTTGAAGAAAAATACACCAGAATGATAACTCGGTTCCGGACTTGTTCACGATATGATCAAATATATTTCAGTCCAAGTATCTTACACTCTACTGAAGGGCATAGAGCCCTACTACGGCCTTATGGCAGACCAAGTTTGGGTAGTCGAAGCCCAACGGGGTTTCCTTAGAGATTAGAAATCCAGATTGAGTACAACTATCCAATAATAATTTGGTCATTAATGGATAAATATTAATCAAATATGATTTATTCACTATTTTATAATTATTTAATATCTAAATATATTAAAACCTAAAAGATAATTAAATAAGAAAAAGAGGACAACTAGGATTCTAATTTTCAGAATAAATCAACTTCTCTTGAACTCTATAAAAGGAGCTCTAAAGCTCAATGAAGGGGGGATCCACATTTGACTGGTCGAAACTCTACGAAAACAGCCGCATATAAAAAATCAATTCTTTCACTAGAAATCCTACAAAACAAAAGAGAGAATCTAGATATCGAAAATTCTCTGACTGTGATTTTTTGTGACCACCACAATAATTTATTAAGATTTGACAATTAAGTAGAGTAAGATTAATTTCCATAAATTATATCTCAATATTTAATGTATTTTATAATATTTAAATTCAAAATAATATATATTATTATATTAAACGGGTAGCGGGTGGCAAGTAGGATATTTTTCCTTATCCGTACCCTACCCATACCCACGGCGGTTATGAAAATTCCACCCATACGCATCTGTGATGGATGGATATTCGCGGATATGCATGTAGGCGGATAAAATTGTCATCCCTAATCTTGGCAATACCATCCAACAGTCACTCAGCATAGAAATTTCGAATTTATGGTTTAAGGATCGAATTTTGGCCTATCAAAACTCTGCCAAAATACACATTCAACTGCTTCCAAGTTGATTTATCCCTTTCAACAATCTTTTCCAATTTAGATCACAACTCCCGTTGCAATCCTTCAACTCGCAGACTTTAAGTATTGTTAAGTACATTCTACATATGTCCGAACGGAACTCAAGAAGTTATATTTATTCATTCTTTTCTTAGTTTTCATTCCATTAAGTTCAAAAACTAATTTTAGAGTCGGAATGCTTATGGCAGATACCACACAGGAGTTCCCAAGGTCCTCTCAAACGTGTCTATTCTTTGCAAGTTATTTTACTGATTCCAGTCCTAACATTTCTAGTCAAGTATGATATTAAATCAGACTCGGCTATAGCTTACAAGTGGCTACAGTTTGGAGCCCTCAGTGAGGCTAATGATAAGTTTCTTGAAAACTCACATCTCTTCTTGTTTTGGAATTATTTCTTTCACTTATTTTTTCAAACGGTCTCTAACCAATTCGTGGAGCAGCAATTTCAGGCTATGAGGAGCTTAATCGACAAGTAAAAGAGGAGAATGTCAGAACTAAGGTAGCAAACCAAGAGTTGACTCAATATGTGAACAATATGAGTGTCAATAGTAGCTCGTCGAATGATAATCACAACAACAGTCACTATGATGAAACTTATAGAATCCTCGTAGCTGAAATGAAGGAATTGAAAAGAGGAATGGAAAGAGAGTTCGAGAACTTCAAGGCTTCCATTAGAGCCATTCCTGGTATCTTAGCACCTTTTGAGCACTCTGCCTTGGGCATTCATATCCTCTTCCCCTTTGTGGAACGGATACTCCCCACTTTTCATAAGTTCGAAAGATTGATCTAGCAGAGCATGAGACCGAGTACTGTCAGTAAATGTTTTCAATATTCCAAATGACATTCGCAAGGCCACTATCTATATAAGACTTCAGTAGTAGTTTTGGTAGTCTGGCCTTGACGTGTTTTTTGCTATTGCCAAATAGCTCTATTCATTCATTTTCACCACTTATTGATGATTTTGTTGTCAAGTTTTTGAGCCACTAACGTTTTAGGTTGACTACAGATCATTTGTTCTCGGTTGCAAAAAAAATAAAATAAAATAAGAGTCTTTGTAACTATGTTTCCAGGTTCACCAATGAATATATAAAGATTCCATAAACGATGTTCAAACAAACTCATAACAAAAGTGGTATATCTAAAGTAAAGAAGACTCGGGCCAGTTAGCTTCCAGATGAAATGATATATCCTTGGAGGAGCTTTCAACTATAGGTTCACTGCTTGTGTCAAATCTTTTACGGTGATTCCTCGGAATCTGGAACTTCATTATGTTTGTTTGGGCACGTGAGAATGGTATGTCAAATAAATTTTTGCTACTAATTGAGAGAGTGAAATATTGCTATCGTGAAGCATAACGACCATTTCTCTAACCTTATATCCGCCTTCAATCCAATTTGCCTTGAAGTAGACTAGTGTCTTTTTCAAACTCATTTCTGAACGAAGAAAACATGAATTATTTAAACGCAGTAAAAAATAATGCATCAAAATAGTGTCCCGGTATGGACACCCGAAAATAGGAGCTCATTTGGCCTATTTTCCGGTGTCGATACCAGTAAATCATTGACCAAAAAATACAGATCTGCTTTCATGCATAGACACCGGAAAATGGTATAATCTTGATAGTTTCCAGGTATAGAACCCAGGAAATCACTGGAAAACGTAAAATCGGGAATTTCAACCCTAACTAGTAAAATTGCAGTCCTATACCATACAATTGACTCCAAACACTATCCAATATCCATATATTCAAGAACTCTAAAACCATATATTCAAGACCCTTACACCCTTGCACCGTAACATTAACTCTAATATGTTCAAAAATAAAAAACTTTAAAACATACATTTGAGTTGTGATGAAAGACGTATTTTTAAAAATATAGTGCAGAGATATGTGCAGACGTGCTTATGGATTGTTAAGAGACAAACACAGTTGAATTTGATGTTCCAAGAATGTGTGGAATTGAGATTGTAAAAGTTAAAGTTTCAATACAATTGGAAATTATTTTTCCTATTGTAGGGGACCATTAACAAATTTGTTGGGAGCCTTTATGAAATATGGTGGGGTCAATATTTGAATATTATTTTTTAATTCAAAATTTTAAATTGAATGGCGATCTTACGCATCTTTAAAACAAATAAATATATTTAAAATGATCTTTTTATTGGAAGGGGTATTAACGTATTGGTTCATTAGGTGCAAATTATTTTTTAAATTGTTTAGTTTTTTAAAAATTTAATTCGAATTTAATTGGTTGACCCAATAATACAAAAAGCCCTTTGAGAAAAATAAATTAGTAACATGTTAATAATCAATTGAAAATGCTATAATAGCTAAGTAAAAATTGAGAAAAATTTTATACTAGATTTTTAGACATTATATTGTATTCTTAAAATAGTAATTATAAAACATTTCTCCTTAGAGTTAAATTTTATTAGGTACAAAAATTTATATTAAAATTTTAAATAAAATCTTCATAAAATAATCTTGAAAATAAATTTTATATATGATCATAATATAACTAAACATAAAAATCTAGTGATTCAATAATAAAAAATTTCATTTACCGTTTGTAGCGGTGGATATAAATCTACAGTCAGAATTTTCTAAGAAAAATAGAAAATTCCTTTTTGTTTTGTGGGCCTTGAAGATGAGAGAGAATATTGTGTATAAAAATTGGTAGAGTTTCGATATCTCTCCCTAAAAAAAAAAGTCCCTTCTTTATTCATCTTGTTTATATATTTATACTATTTTTTTGAATATAATAACACACTCATGATGCATGAATTCAATTACAAAGCGTTTTGAATTTCGAAAAGACTATTTTGATTTCAATTTCTTCGCGCTTGGACTTCTGCATTTTCCATTTCGTGCGGTGACTCTTCTTTCATGCAGTACAGGACACATCGCAAGGCACTAAGTCTTCAGTATTGTTATTACTTTAATCTGTCTCGCTAATCGACACTTGCGGATAGTTGACGTTCGTAATTAAAACTCCAGTAAATTGTTAATACTTTTGTAAATTATTTGTACACCAGTAAGTCGTCGATACGTCAGTAAGCCGTTGGTATGCCAGTAAACCGTTGACTCGCCAATAAGTTATCGATTCGCAAGTAAACCGTCGACTCGCCAGTAAACCATCAACATGCCAGTAAGCCGTCGGTACGCCAATAAACCGTCGACATGCCAGTAAATCGTCTATACGCCAGTAAGCCGACAGCACGCTAGTAAATTGCAAGCACTCTAGTAATCGTTGATATGCCAGTAAGACGACAATACGCCAGTAAGTTGCTGGCACTCCAGGAAGTCGTCAGCATTTGTCACTCTTGTAGAGATAACTATTCATTCCCATTGTGCTAAGTTGAAGCGAGCCCATTTAAACAAATATTTTAGTCATCTATATCCACTACACCGTTAACTTTTAAATTAAATTTAAAAAATAATAATTATCTTTGATAATAACTTTTAATATTTAGTAATTTGAGATAACATTTACATACACTATTAAGAATAACTTTTAACCTACACCTTAATTATATTTTATTTTATCAACCTTCTATTTATAAATAACTAGTTAGTTGGCTCGCGCTTTGCGCGAGATATTATTATTTTTTAATTTATATATAATTATATTATATTTATTTTTATTTAAAATTTATATATTATAAAATAAAATTTATAAATATTCATACTTAAATAAGTAAAATATTAAAAAAAAAAAGTATCATGAAGAAATTTAGATACTCGTTAGATGCGATATGTATTTTTAATTATTTAATGCAACTCTACTTTAATTTAATATATATTTTTATTTAATAAAAATAATATATGAATTGAAAAAAGATATGACAATTATAATCAAATTTTTATTCAGAAAAAAATATTTAACTTAACTTGACAAATTTTTTAATATAAATTATTTGATATTTCTCAAACTTTATTGTTATTTTGTTTTTAACATTATTTCACTTTTCAGCATTGTCTCTGTTATTAGATAATTTGAGATTAATCATGTTAAACTTTTATATTTTTAAAAAAAAAAGTATCAAGGGAATGAAAATAAAAAATGTTGATCAAATAAAAGTATAAAATAAATTATTAATTCACCAAATCATAATAATTTTTTAATGATAATTTAAAATAAATTTTATTTTATTTTACTTTCAACTAAATTAGAAAGGAATTATATTACCAAGTTTGAATTAATTTATTGACTGATTATATTATTACATTTTAAAAGAAATAAAAAGTTGAAAATTTTGGAATAATTGAATTAATTTATCGAGGACATTTCAATTTTTAACATAAATCAAAATAACAATTTTTCACAATAATTTAATCATGTATATTTAATATTTATAACAATAATAATATATATGTATATATACTAAAATTTACAAATAAAATTGAAATTCAATTCATAAAAAAATAATATTTTAGCATGATAAATTGTTGAATGTGAGTTTAAAACTTCCAATGCATATTTATTATTGGCATCTTTTCATTTACTATTTAAATTCTTCCTTGGAATCGTATATTGTTGTTTTAATTCATCATGTGGTGTTTGATTTAGTATTAAATTTCACCTCATCAGTTTCCTACTATATTGAGAGTCAACTATCCGTTAAAGATATAATAGTTAATTATTAATTATATAATTTACATGATAAAAAAATAATTAATTATATAATATACAGTATAGAAAAATAGTATTATTGAGTGAATAGTGCTTTTACTCTATAATATTAAAAATAGTTTCAATCTATATATATATATATATATATATATATATATATATATATATATAAAACAAAATGCGGAAGTTTACTTTGCTTAAGAATCTGCCATGCGGCTCCTATGTGGCACATATTGTCCAATTAAAAAATGACACGTGTCCTCGAGGGATGTTTTACCATCTTCTTAGTCTTCTCTCCTCATTTATTTTCTCAAATCCTTTCTCTTCTTTTTCCTTTGAGGTTCCCTATATAAATGTCCACTCAGATCCCAAAACCATTCATTATCCAATTCAATTCTCCTTTTTATTTTCAATCAATTGAATTCCATCTCTCTACTTCTTGAGTAAGCAAGCCGACTTCTCCCATCAGAAAGATTCGGATCTCTTTTTTACTCTCACTTTCTCAGATATAATTTTGATTTTATTTTAATTTTTTATTTTTAAGTTCTGATTGTTGTTTGTTTTGAGATTTCAGTACAATGATTCTCGAGATGACAACTCCGTCGTTATCCTCCATTTTGATATTATGAAGGAGCTCCAACTATTTTGCGGAGGTACCATTTTCTTTCAGATTTTTTTTTTTAAATTACATTCATTTTTTCCTATTATTATGAGTATGATAATCCAAAACCCCTATTCTATATCATGTAATTTTTTAGAAGACTATTTTCTATATTCCATTTGATTTTTCTTTAATCTAGTATAATTAACTAATTTTATTTTTTTACTTTTGTTCAGGATTCTTCAGTTACAAAAACGTCAAAGTATATTCAGGTTTTATAGTTATTTTTATTTTAATAAATGAAAACATAACAATTTTTTTTTCTTTTTATCTAATCTATATATCTAAATAAAGCCGAATCTGACGTGATAGCATAAGGATTCAGCTTTAACTTGAAAAAAAGCAAAATCTGTTATTTTAAATTTCGCTTTGTATTTTGTGATTGCACTATACATGACATTAATTTCTTTTTTTATTTCATTTCCTATTCTTTTCATTTCCTATTCTCTTCTCGAGAATATTTATTGCTGTCATTTATTCTAATTTTTCAACTCTTAATTTTATTGAAAAGAGTTACGAATTTTAATTGACAATAAAATATTTCATGTCACAAGCATAACCTATAGAAGAAGAAATAGAAAGGCATTTCAATGTAATAATTGTTCATAAATTTAATAAATACAATTGAATACCATTAATTTAATAAATAATAATCTTTTGGCATTGGTAATTTATTTGATTTTATTTTATTTCTTTGATATAGTCTTTGAAAAAATTGATTGCATGTAATTTTTTTTTATTCCATTGTAAAATGTAACTTCAAATCTGTCATTTTTTCTATTTATGTCAAAAGTTCACAAGTGCTCTAGTGACATTTAATCTGTCTAAACTTTTCTCTCTTTTCCATTTCTCTTTCGTTCTCTAACCCTTTTTTTCAAATTTAAATCTGACTATAATATATGATAATCTTATTTTTTCTGATTTTTTTTTTCAAATTTAATTCTGACCATAATATATGATTTATTAATATTATTTTTATTTTATTTTCCCCCTCATAAGTGATTTTATAGAATTATGTGAGATCTAATCTAATATTAATTTTGTTGATATTTGTTTTCAGGTTTCAAGTTTGAGAATGAAGAGATTTCTTAAAATAACAAAAATAAAATAAGTTCTATATTTACTTTTCAAGTAAATAAATGCAGATTTTTGAAAAAAAAAAATTATTTTTTAATTTAATGTGTATATCCATTTTTCTGATTGGTATTTGTGCATTATTTGTATTGAATTCTAATTCTTACATGGAATGATTTTAACATTAACAAATCAATACATTCATTAAATAAATACAATTTAAAAAATCAAGAAATGAAATATGGCATCTATATATTATATAAAGCATCAACTCTCAGCGGGCCCACCTAGCTGATGTGGAGGGATGAGAGTTGAGCTTTTAGTGGAAAAACATTGAAAATGACAAATTTTGAAATTTGAAGATATTTTTTCAATAATATTATTACACGTGTGTTGAATTCAAAAGATATTAAATTAATATTTTAATTTTTGCTTTTTATAATAGACATCTTAAAATATAATCACAATTCTTTAAAATAAATAAAATATTTATTACACTTCAGTTTTGTGTATTAAATTGACATTAAATATATTAAAAACATACTTTATATATCGAGACATTTAAATGTATTTAACACTGAACTTTTCATATATTGAAACATTAAAATTGTTTTAATATTACGAATTATCTTTATATATAAATAGATCTTTTTATTAAATTATTTATTTATTCATTATATTGTATTATATATATATTTTGTATAAATTCTTTCTTACTTTTATTTATTTATGTTTTAATTTTTCATCTTCAATTTTTATGTACATATATTATAAAGGATAATTTCTCGGTGGCCAATGAAATTCACATGAACGCCGTGAAATCAACCCAATGAAAAGTCGATTTGAGTGGTTTTTGAATTTCGTTCCTATATTTCAAATTAAAATATTATAGTTCTCAATTAATATAACTTCTTCTTCTATTCATATTTCTTTATCATTTATTATTTTTATTTTCAATATTTAATTTTTAATTGAAAATTAATAAAAAGTCGCAATAGCATTTCAAAAGACTTTCTCATTTTACTCGCTTTTAATTCTCTATTTAAGCACATTTTTCACCATTGTGTGTTTCTCGATTTTGATAATTTAGAGATATAGGGTGAAAGAAGCCTCTATGCGTCTAGGGTCTCGAAATGTTCTCATAGTGATGGGTATTTGCACTTTGATGATTTTCACTTTCGTTTCAAAAATTTTATCCCGAAAAGAAAAATTTCAATTAGTTTGAATTATTGTTGTTTCCTGTTATTTTACTAACGACCATATGGATGTGGAGAAGATTTTAGACGGTAAAGCAATTATTGCAGTTCACATGATATGCAGCTCACGACGACAACATCGACATCTTTCAGGTACGACTCTCTCTATTTCCCCTTCAAATTCATCAGCGATTGATTTAGGTTTGGTTTGGTTTTTCATTTTTATTTTGGTTAAGTTTCACTATCTGATTCTCGATTTGACAACCTCTTTTGGTGCGAGATTATAATTTTGCTTATGAAGAGCGTGACATGAGTTTTTATTTTTGGAATTCTTTATATTTGTGTTTGGCTTTGATTTCGATACAAGATGTTTGGATTTGATTATCGTGTGATATTATTTTCTTAAATATTGTAGTCGTGGATGTCAAACTTTGCCCACAACAGACGGTTATTTAAGGTTAGTTTTTAATTTTATTTAATTGTTATTTTAAATGTTTGGATTTTTTATTTTTTTCAAATTTTTTTTCAATTGTGGATTATCTTAATTTGTTTTCTCATGCTTTGTCTATTTGGTTGTATTTTCTGATTGGATTTATTTACTGTGTAATTTTTAGGAGAAATTTATTTGGTAGAGACAAAATTTGTGGAAATAAACTCAATCACATATATAGACAAAACAAAGAGAGGTACATATTATTATTGGTTTTTAAATTATTGGTTTCTAGGTGTGATCGTTGATTTTTATCTTTTTATATTCCATATATTGTGTTCTTACATTTCTTAACCATTATTTATAAATATTTATGATTTATTTATATTTACTTTTTAATAATTAATATAATTTACAATGAATCTTTATTTATTTTATTGTATACTATTTTTTATTTATACTTTTTAAATTTACACAAATCTTTCCACTTTCCAATTTAAGTAGATTTCATCCCATTTTTCATTAATCAATGTGTTTTTAACCGATTTTTTTCTTAGTTATATTATATGTTACCAAAAATAAAAAAATAAAATTATAATTTATAACTCCTTTTTATTCAGTTATTTTACATTTTGTTTTTTTTAGGATGCCGCATCAAGATTTATACCAAGGAAAAAATGAGAATGCGAACGGATTTTGGTGAAAAAAAAAATAAAAACCTTGAGGATCTTCTCCGATCATTTATCACATTTAATATAAATTTTGTAAACAAAGAAGTTTGACTTTATTTAAATAGTGTTTTAATATTTATTGTTATTTATTTATACAATGTTTTGTATGTATTATTTCATGTGTTATACATATTAAAATTATATATTTTGAATATTTTTTAAAAATCCAATTATATTCTATTCCTCTAGGTTTAAAGTTGAAAATATCAAAATGTTATTAATTTATATTTAAAATATATTATGTTAAGTATAAAGTTCATAAAATGTTATAATTTTTGTTTATAAAATAATTTGTGTATACCTTAAATTGAATTTTTTTAAAACTAATTTACTTTAAAATTACATATATTATTATAAAATTAAAATAACATATATTTTATATATAAATATACAAAAATAAAATTAAAAAACTATTGTATTTCGCGCACAAAGCGCGAGCCCTTTTACTAGTTTAAAATGAATTAAGATCGACAAATCAATACATTCATTTAATTATTTAATGTTTGTTTCTTGATTTATTTGTTATAAATCAAGAATAAATTTGTATTTTTTTTAAAAAAAAAAATATATAATTAATATGATTTTGTATTTGAACATTTTAATTACTATTTAAATTTTATTATTTAAATAATCAATAAAGCAATTTTAATTTTTAAAAAAATAATGTGTCAACACAGGCCCTTAAAAAATTCGTCCAACTAAAGTGAAGTTGAAATATTCTCAACGGAAAATATATACATTTTATGAATTTTTTTTATTGAATAATATGTAATGTTGTTAATCTAATACTATAAAATATTTGTTTTTATTAATGAATATTTATATGTAAAATTATTTATAGTTATTATTATTTTTATACTTTAACATTTTAATATATAAATTAATATTTGTATTTTAAATATTGATGTGCAAGATTATATACTAATTTAATAAGTTCAAACTTTGAGTAGTTGAAAATAAAATTATTTGAGTGAAGAAAAATATGAGAATTTATGGAAATAAAATATTTGCTTCTTTCTTTTAATTTATATTTAATGTAGATTTTAATTTTTGATTTGATAGGTAGTTTAATTATTATTTTGTGATTTTTTGTAGGTTTTTTTTTTTTTTTTTCTGCCTAATCCTGATAGGTATAGAAGAATTATTGGTCGTCTCTTGTATCTTGGCTTCACCAGACCCGACCTGACGCATGCGACTCAACAGCTTTCTGAATTCATGAGCTCTCCTACATATACACATTGGAATGCAGCACTGCATGTACTGAAATATCTCAAAGGATCAGCCAAACTTGGTTTGTTTTATCCTTCAACCTCTGATTTATCTTTGCAGGCGAGATTGAGTAACCTTCACTTTTGAAAATTTTATTATCTATTTTGAGATAGACATAATATGTGAGAAAATAGAGAGACTTTTAAGTTGTCTAGAAAATTAATTAGAGATATTTATGCAGAAATGAATGGTTGGTAAGAGAATATGAAAAGAATTGCTTTAATTTATTTATAGTAAATGATAGTAAATAAAAATTTTAAAAGAGATAGAAAGTTACAAAAATTTGAAAATATTTTAATTAATGTTATGATTAATTAATATGAAAATAATAAATCAACTTGATTGTGTAATTTATTGACTTGAATAATAACTAAATAAATAAGATTAATATGGTATAACTTGAATAGTAAATTACAATGAAGAAATAATTTTATTAAAATCATTTGAGTTGGCTGCTTTACATCTAATGAAAGGTTATTACTTAACTATAATAAGTAAATTATCGAAAATGTATAATTGATAATTTATCTAATGGTGTATAATTCTATGGTAAAATTATCTTCTAATAATGAGTTAGTCAAATATGAAATAATCAAATTGAAAAAATCGACTTATTGTACTCTAACTTCATATTTAAAAGTTTACTATTTGAAACAACTATATAGCCCACATTACTAACTATAAACACAAATATGAAACACAATGGTGAAATTGTGGAGTAAAAATCATATGTAATTCACATACGAAATTTTTAATTGCTAAAAAAAAGGGGTTTGTTTCTCCTATTTATCCGAGATTCAACCAAAAGAAATAAGGAAAAAATTCATTGAAATGTGTTTTCGTTTTCCGTTTTATTTTTATGTTATGCTCGGAACGAGCCGCTGCGAACAAGCTTGTGAGAATGACTCTATTGCAATGACTC